>ML815237.1:0-30104 GCA_009831015.1 Picea engelmannii | reverse complement strand
CAGTGGTCTTAGTAATTTCAACAATTGGTATCAGAGCGGGTTCCTTTTATTTAAAGGTATATTTGTAAGCTTAAAGGGAATTCAGCCAATAATCCTCCTTTGTTTGATAGAACAAATTTTGCCTTCTGGAAGGTTAGAATGAGAACATACATAATGGCCTTAGGTGCTGATGTTTGGGATGTAGTAGAAACTGGATATAAAAATCCTGATGTGCTAGCTTCTAAAGATGATAAGTTAGAATTTAGTTTCAATGCGAAGGAAATGAATGCTATCTTGAATGGACTTGTTGAAGCTGAGTTTGTAAAGGTGATGAATCTTGAATCTACCAAAGAAATGTGGGATAAACTTATTAGTAGTTATGAAGGAAATGAGAAGGTAAAAGATGCCAAACTTCAAACATATAGATTGAAATTTGAAAAACTAAAGATGAATGAAGATGAAACGGTTATCCAATATTTTTTAAGAGTTGAAGAACTTGTGAATTCCATGAAGGGTTTTGGTGAGAAGTTTGAAGAATCATTTTTAGTTCAGAAGATTTTAAGATCTTTGCTTGATAAATTTAATCCAAAAGTATCTGCAATAGAAAAACTAAATGATCTTAAAAATATGTCCATTGATCAACTCCTAGGAACTCAAACTGCATATGAAATGAGAATTAGCAAAGATAAATCCATTACTAGAGAAGCATATTTTAAAGAAGACAAGAATATTGATTCAGAACTAGATGATATTGAAGAAAAAATTGTGAGAAGGTTAACGAAAGGATCAGGCAAATATCAAGGAAATATGCCCTTCAAATGATTTAACTATGGTAAAATAGGTCATTTTGCATCTAAGTGTCCTCACAAGAAAAAGGACCAAAAGTAACAGAACTCTAATGATGAAAAGAAATACAAATTTAAGAAATATAGTAAAAAGAAAAGTATATGTGCAAACAATGACGACTCCTCAGAAGACATAGATAGTGATTCATATTGTGAAGACAAAGTGAATGATTTTATGCTTATGGATATCGGAGATATTGATGATAAACACACAGGAGGTGACATGGATGATGAAGAAGTTGTGGTGGATATGGAAGGTGAATTAATCAATGCTTTGGAAGAAATTGACAGACTTAGATTTAAGAAGAGAAAACAAAAAAAGTTGTTGATGCAGTTTGAAATGATTGGTAAAAAACCTGAGGAATACTTTGCCTTACTAAAAGTGGAGTTAGAAGAGGCAAAGAAAATAGAGGACATTCTGAAACAACTATCAGAGAATAAAGTGAGATGTGAAGCTTTGGAAGAAGAAATAGTAAAAACCAGAAAAGAGATGGAGAAGTTTAAGGCATTGTATCACCAAAATCTATCAAGTATTAAAGACTCAAAAGGATTAACCTCCATTCTAAATCAGAAAAGGAATCCAAAGTTGAAAGTTGGCCTAGGTTATGAAGAAGGATCAAGTAGTGATCAGCCAACTAACACAGAATCCATCAAGTTTTTCAAATCTACAATCATTGACAACAACCACTCTGCAGAAATAAAGAAATATGATCATCCACCAAGAAGGAATGAAAGAAAAATTACCTGAACCGAATCTATAGATCAAACAAATCATCAAAATGGAATATATCTACCCGCTCAAATAATACAGTCGTTTTTCAGGTACAAAGGATTTTTCTATGGATATTGGTTTTTTTGTTCTAACTTTGGTCACAAAGCTGTAAATTGTTCTTTAAGATTTAGATATGAGCATTCAAGATACTTAAGGAATAATTATAGGTCACAACAAAGTTCGAGACAACCAAGTAACAAACAACCACAGACTATAAATCATTTGATGGCTGGGAAAAGGACGCAGTTTAAGCATAACAACCGTTATGATCTATTATTCAATGAACTAGAATGTTACATCTGTCATAATTATGGACATAAAGCTGTAGATTGTCGCTTAAGGAATTATAAGCCAGATTTGAATCAATCAAAGTTCTGCAGGAATATTTATCTCTCAAGAAAAATATTTGAAAGAGATGTTGAAGAAATTTCAGATGGAAGACTCCTCTCTTGTTAGTACACCTATGGTGGTTGGTTGCAAGCTTGGTAAAAATGATATTTCACCTGATGTTGATCAAAGGACATATCGATCAATGATAGGCAGTCTTCTATACATCACAACATCCCATCCTGATATAATTCAAGCTGTTGGAATGGTAGGTCGTTATCAGTCTGCTCCTAAACAAAGTCATTTAGTAGTTGTAACAAGGATATTCAACTACTTGAAGGGAACAATGATTTATGGTATGTTGTATCCTAGAAATCAGAATTTTTGGTTAACTTCTTATTCAGATGTTGATTGGGAAAATTGTGTGGATGAGAGAAAGAGCACCAGTGAAGGTGCATTCTTCCTTGCTGACTCGTTACTAGCATGGATTAGTAAGAAGCGAGGATCTATTTCATTATCAACTACAGAGGCAGAGTACATTGTTGCTTCTACTTGTTGCACTCATATTTTATGGATGATACAAAATCTTTCAGATTTGAAGGTGACTTATACTGATCCCATCCCACTTCACTGTGATAACACCAGTGCCATTAGTGTCTCCAAGAATCATGTTCTTCATGCCAAGACTAAGCATATACCAATCAAATATCATTTTCTCAGAGAGCAGGTTACAAACAAAGTTGTTCAGCTGAATTATATTCCTTTCACGGAATAGATAGTTGGCATCTTTACTAAACCGTTAGCAGCGACAGCTTTTGGATATCTTCGTCAGAAGATGGGGGTTATATCTTGTTTTGTCTAATATGTTCACCTTGTCAGGGGGAGTATTTCTTGTCGCATATCTAATACCTTTGAGATGTACTGCAACAACTCAGGGGGAGCGTGTTTCTTCCTTGACATTGATGTCAAAGGGGGAGAAAAAGTGTGGTAATGGTAAGGATGCTACAATGGTATGGTTGGATGCCCAGGAAGAATAGTGCAATTCTTTAGGTTCTTCAAGGTTTCCATCAATTCCAAAGGGGGATATTGTTGGCATATTTACAAACAGAAGGCAGAGTATGCTTGTTTATCATTGATGGCAAGATCAACACGACGAGAGTATCCTTGTTTACCAATGGTAGCAAGATCAGAAGTGCAGTGATAATGGCATGGCAAGAACAAAAGTGTAAGCTCAAGAGGAGGAGAAACAATGATCCTTGGATCACCCATCTCGAATTCCTGATGGTCCTCATATTTGAATTCAGATAGGAGAAGCACACAGAAGAGGAGAACAAATATCAGATGTTGGATCTGAGCGCCGAGGACCAACAGCTGTCGGATCCTGTATAATTGTGAAGACAATAAGGCTGAGCCATCCTCCAACTCCACGAAATACGAAGTCACGAAATGATCTAGACCGTTGATCCAAAAAGGACACATGGAAAGAGATCATCATTTTGCTGACTGAAGGGTCAAAGGAAGGAGGTGCTCTAACCGCCAAAGTCGTGAAACGCAAAATCACGACATGATATGAGTCATTTGATCGAGGAGAGATATGGACCATTGATTGTCCAAGGAGACAAGACGCGAAGTCCTAAAATGCGAAATTACGATTTGATCATAGTCATCGATCAAAGGGAGAGTGTGGATCATTGATCTGGCATGATGAAGAATGAAGTTCAAGTTTTTGAAGAAGAGATCTGGACTGTTAAATCTCTAAGTGATGCAGGAGCATCGCCAACATCAAGCGAGCCAACGTGGAAGCAGAGGACAGCTAGACAAGACAACACAAATTTTGAAATCATCTTGGAGTTAATGCACGAACATAAATGTGGCAATTTAATGAAGCGCACTTGTATAATGTAAACGGACCTTTAGCGATTTGCTCTCGTCCTTTGTAGGTAGAAGGCATTTATAGTAGTTAATGCAAGTAGGTAGAATTGAATGTGTAGATTAGACTGTTTGAGAGCGCAAGAGGGAAACAGGATATAGACACCCTCATTGTGTATTGTAACATTATTGAAGATTGAAGCATTGGAGCATAGAAGAAGAAGAGAGTTGTGTAAGAACACCCATGTACAGATATTTGGATTAATAGAAAGAGGTTGATTCAAATTCATGGTTTCGTGTTTGTTCTCTGTGTATTGATGTTGAATGATATGCTCATGGATGTTTGCTTCCTGTTATGCATTTGCTTTATATGTTGTGTATATGATTTCATGGTTGAGTTTGAAGTCTGAGAGGAAGTAGGAATGAGTTTCAATTGTTTCTCTATCTGAGCCAAAGGTTCCTACAAGGAGTAAAGTTGAATTGTCCGCAAGGAGTGTGTTGACAGAGGGTGCAGATAGAGTCACTTTTGTTCTCATTTATTCATAACTACAGACAGGCACAGGAGCCATGCAAGGAGTGCGCAGGCTAAGTGAAGTCTCAGGATTGTGAACTTGAGTGAAGCATTGAGAGACTGTTGCTGCAAGTGTGCGCAGAGTCAAAGGAAACTCATCACTTGGAAGTGTCTGAAGGTTGCCGCAAGGAGTGTGCGCAAGAGTCTTTTCTAAGACTCGGAGTTATAAGAAATCTCAGGAAGGATAAGGCCTTCGAAATTGTGAAGGACAGCGCAGGGAAGTTGTGACTGGAAGTGTGTAAGAAGTGTCGCAAGTCTTTGCCACAAGTGGACAAGTTCCGTGGAGGAATACTTGGTCATTCGCAGAAATCACCAAAGGAGGAACGGACGATCGAAATTCTCTAAGGAGAATTCACAAATTTTCGTGAGTCGTTAGATCTCACAGAGAAGCAGGAGAGTTATCGTGAAAGTGTCAAAGGGTTCAAATCTCAGGAGGGGTAGGACCGTAGATCCGAGCCACAAGGGCTGTCAGATTTACTTGTGAATTCCCATATCGGGGTTTTGTGGGTTGAAACTCTGAAAACATTGCAACAGGAATCGCGATATCATGAAATGCGATATCTCGAAAGGCCAAGAGAACAGTGTGGGCCCACAGGAGTCAGTGAGGTGGACAGGTGGCACACTATTTCGGGGTTTTGTAGTGAGAAGTCCCGAAACATATGCATTAGGATTCACGATATTGCGAAGTGCAAAATCCTGACAAGGTTGAAGTGGCATTGAAAAGTCAAATTCGTGCCTGTGTCGGAGTTTCGGCATATCAGGAATCGGGGGTCGGTAAAAAAAGTTGTTCGACATCATAAGTGTTGAAATCGCGATAAAGGAAAATCCCGATAGGAAAAGGAAAAGGTCAGCGTTGACAGGTTGTCGGGTTTCGGGGATTTAAGAGGCCAACGCTCGACCACTGACCTCGCGAAGTCCGATCTCCTAAGAGCAAAGAGGGGATCCCGCGATAGTTGTTGTGGGTGCATATTTCCCGATAGGGAAATAGAAGAACTATCTAGAGATCTTCAGGCCGTGGAAGAAGGAAAGATCCTATGTGCACGTCGACCTTCCGACCTGGGGGTTGTGAGGTTGCGGGCGTCACCATCACCAAGGATCGTGGGTCATCGATATGGAGTATTTCAGAGTTTCGTGAGTTGGGAGTCTCAAGGAAACTCATAGTAGGAGGTCGCGATATGCGAAATCGTGAAACACCCTTGTGCTTGGCCCCTGGTCATAAATTGTGGTCACATCAGAGGAAGAGAAGTGAAGTAGCTAGCATTACTAAGATCCATTTTGGAGTTTCGTGTTTCGAGAGTTTGGAAGAAACTCACAGCAGGAGGTCACGATATGCGAAATCGAGAAATCACTTTATGTTTAGCATTCAGTCATAGCCAGTGGTTATATGGGATAAACGCGAGACCCTGTGAATGTAATCCAATGGTGCTAGTTAATTGGGAATTTGATTGAAGGGATACTGTTTCACCTCACAATTAATTATTCAATTACGATTCAGTTAGAAGAACTGAATCATAGTTCTTGGACATTTGGTGATTCAGTTGTTGAGGTTTTCCTTGGAGATTCAAGGTGTAACTGAATCAATGGGAGAGCATAAAAGAGATATGCAGTGACTGTGTGAGGTTGGTTGTTCTAATGAAAAAATGAGTTGAACTGTAAGAAAGGTAAAATTACAGTATGCAAAGTGTGAGATCAAACTTAGATATGAGAAACAAAAGCTGAACAGAACAGAAAAGGTGAAGAGAGAAGAATGAGCACATACCAAAGAGAATGAGAGGAACAGAGAATGAACAGATAGAAAGAGACAACAAGTCAAGCCAAGTATGAATAGAGAAGAAGAATAGTGAAGCGTAGAATATTTGTAGAAGAGATAAGAAATGGTAAGAATTGATATATCTGTATTGTTGGTTATTCAATCATGTATTTATAACTAGGGAGGTAGGGTGGTGCTAGGGAGGACCATAGTCTTCTATTATTCAAGTTGGTGCTTTAACACTAGAAGTTGAAGCTTTCATCTAGTTGTGGCTAGAAAACAAGGTGTTAGGGTGGTGCTTGGGAAAACAAAAAGTTTTTTGTATGCAAGTTGGTGCTTGTATAAGTGGAAGTAGGTGCTTCCATCTAGTTGGTGCTTGTATAAGTCGAAGTAGGTGCTTCCATCCAGTTGGTGCTGGAACATTCAGGGAGTTGGTGCTTCCTACTAGTGGGTGCTAGAGAAATCAAAGAGTTGGTGCTCTCAGCAAGTTGTAGCTTGTAAAATAGAGGTGGTAGCCTCATTTTGAGTTGGTGATCAAAGATAGATGATGTGCAGAACATAAAAGACCACCTATCATTCGAAGAAGAAGAGGTTTTATCCCTTTATGGGTTTCCTCATGAAAATTTGTCTCTGTGTATATCTTATGTGTGATTGATGTTCATTATTTATGTTGTTCATATCTTGTATAATATTGATGGTCACTTGGAAGAGATTAAAAATTGTTTGAATAGTCATATAATTGTTTAAGCACAGTAACAACTGATTCACCACCCCCCCTCTCATTTGTCTTAGTAATTTCAACATTCTACTTCAACATTCCACTTCTACACTTCTGAAATGTGAGCTTCACCTCCTCCTTATTTCTTTCTCTCGGGGCATTCCCAAGACATGTTTCTTGTCTTTCCATAGGCATAGCACTTCACTTTTCCTTCTCTGCTTCTTCCTCTTCCTTGAGGAAAATAGTTTCTTCCACCATAATGTCTCCCTCGGTAACTTCCTCCTCTTTCTGAGTGATTACGTTGTTTTTCATTCTCAACCTTGGGCTTTTGTGCCTTATCATGGACAATTCCCTTGCCTCTGTTTAAACTTCATCCTCGGTTTCGTTGGCTTTGTTTTCTGGCCAACTTCTTCTCTGCTTTCAGCACAATATGATAAGCGTCCTCCATTGTTATTACTTTCATCATGTTGATTTCGTCCTGGATTTCATATCTCAATCCATTTATATATCTGGTAACCTTTTCATCATAGTTTTCTCTCTGTTCAACCCTGATGTTAAGTTTTTATATATCCTCTGTGTAATCCTTCACTGTCATTTCCTTCTATCTCAGGTTTTGCAACTTCCTGAGTAGATTTATCTGGTAATATTTGGTTATGAACTTAGCTTTCAACTTAGCTACCATTCTATACCAATTCTTGATCTTTTGTTTTCCTTTGCATCTTCTGTCAGCCTTCAGTTCATCCCACCATAGCGTTGCATGTCCTTTCAATCTGGTGACAGCATGTTTCACATTCTTCTCCTAATCGACATCTTCATAGTCAAAGTACTTGTCCATTGATCTTATCCAATAAAACAATTCTTCAACATCTAAATTGCTTTCATACATTGGGATGTCTATCTTCATTCTAGCTCCCAACTTGAAAATCGCTTTCAGTAAGCGTTCTTCTGCAGCATCCTCTACTACAACTTCTTCAACTTCAACTTCTTCATTTTATGCATCATTGACATCTCTAGCATCAAGTTCTCTCCTTTGTGTTGTCTCCATAGCATCCAACCTTGCATGAAGTTCTCGCATCTCCCTTTCCACATCTCAATTTGCTACAGGTGGCTTTCCACGTCTTCTAGGTGGCATTGTGTTGAACTTTCTCCTTTACACAACTACCACTTGATGTATCTAATACCACTTGATGATATGAAGCTACCTCCTTTGTTCATTCCTACAGAAATCAATTATGTGTCTCTCATACCACTTGATGCAGCCCCCCCTCCTCTCCTAGGGGTTTTTTGACCTCCCGGTCAAGGATCTTCAAAATATCGAACCGAATCGTCTCTTTGGGTCTTCATAGACCCTGAATAAATGACACACAGTCACTTTGATGTTACCTGCAGGTTCAAATTACCCACAATCCTCCTCTCTAGCGCTTCTGGAAACACCAATTTTTGAGTACTAGCTCCCGTGCTAGACTCCTTCTCCAATATGACCACAGTTGTGACTATGGCCCAACTCCCTTCGTAACATCGGGCTTTGGCGATTTTGTGACCTCCACCCTTGTTTCCTTTCAAAGAACCTTCTGTTGATACACACAGATATCTATCGCATGTCCTCCTGGATCCAATGCTACAAATCTACTTCGACCTTCGCGACTTCATGAAGATTGCACTTGCTTCACGCAATTTCCCTGAACTCTCTAATCCACTGCCATGTATCCTCCTCACAGCGAACGGCTAGGATCACTTCGCGACTTCATGACTTCGATGAACTTTCTTATCAATACTTTAAAGTATCTAAACCAAGAAATTTCGAAAGACTCTGTGGCTAACCTCCATGCAATTCTCCCAGATATGACGGTCTGGAACAATTTTTCTCCCTCCTGGACGGTTCTTGCTTGTTGATTTGGGGAATCTTCGAGGGCTCCTCCCTATTGAATAATTATCACCACTATCTCTTCTAATATTGTTCTTCCTTCCAACTATAACTCCTCATAACGCTTCTTCAATACTTAGTTGAATTCTGACCCTATGCACACCTTGCAACAGGTCTTCCCCCACAGCTTAGCTTCTTTGTGGGCGATTGTGCACACCTTGCAACATTTCTTCACACTTATACAAATAAACTTAATATACTCCTCCTAAGATCTTGTGTCAAAATACTCTGTCAACGCACACCTTGCAGACACTTATGCACTTCTTGCAAACAAAATCTTCATTTTATCTCTTCTGAGATTTTGAGTCAAAATATACTCTATCAACGCACACCTTGTGGACACTATGCACTCCTTGCACAGGCTCGTAGAAGAGAACCAATTGAAACTTATCTAATATCTCACATATTCATACATTCAATCATGTAAATGCATTCATAACATAAGAATAAGTAATAACGGAGAATTGCAAGTAAAACATAAAGCCTACCATTCATTCATTCAGATAGACACAATAATAGCAAAACCAAACATTTGGAACAACACTTTCTCTGCTATATTCATTCAAATGATACGTACATAGGTTCATACAATGCTCTTCAACAACTCTACAACTCTTAACAACTACAACTCTCAGCGGATCTCAACTAAAATTTAGCAGCCTCATTTGGGAAAAAATACATTTTTTTATACAAGAGGGCTCATAGAGATTCTCCCTCCTACTACCTTAGTGCTATCCTATCAAAATAAAATCCTTCAACTACTAAGGATTTATCACAATAAATTTTTGTAACAGACAGATAAGATCAAACACATCGAATTTGTATTGTAAGTTACTACATTAAAAGAAAATACACTCCCCATCGACCTCATGTGATGGTTCAACTCCTAAGCATTAAAGATGTTCTTTAATTTCAATCTTTTCAAGATATTTCATGATATGTCCTTTCTAAATTCAAAAATCACTTCCAAATGTGCACTAGTGCGCTGAGTTGTCCTCCACTCGCATTTTTTTGGTGATGCTCCTGCATCAACTTCTTTACTTGTAGTGCTAAAACAATTATGACATATATAGGTTTATGCACCTCTTGTATGATTATTTTCTTTCCTTCCTCATCTTCACACTCTAAGTTCTTATTATAGTAGTCTATTTTGGATTTATGAGTATCCATCCAGTCCATGTCAATCATCAAATCGTATGACCCCAGTGGAAGTATATTTAAAACTGCTTGTGTGGGAAGCTCATTCATGTCAAATTGACATGCTTTAATAACTTAAATTACCTTCCTTTTGGTCCTTGTGGTTAGTCGTACCAGCCATGAATTTTTATTTTTTCCCTTGTGTAAAACACATGCTTCAACAATTTGAGGGGAAATGTAACTTAAATTATATCCAAGGTCAATTAAAATTGAAACAAAGTAGTTGGCAAGTTTACCTTCTATTTCTACCACTGAAGCTTGGTGATTTTCTTGTCAATTCTCAATCGTTGCATAGATTTGTGGGATGATCCTAGCCACATCATTGATTGTAGTGTCATGTTGGACATTATAGACCCTTCTATTATTATGTTGACTATGAGGGAATTCCTTGAATATGTGTTCTTCTCCACGCATCTTAGTGTCCCTTTATTTGGGCCTTCGGTCTTTTTTGTTGTTGGTATAGAAGTATTATTCTCACTTTGGATGGGAAAATTTCGGTGTTGTGCACTTCTAGTTAAAAAAATTGACTTGGTATTCCTTCCATAATTTTTAAATCTTCAGGATTTGAATCCTTTCCTGTTGAGTCCCATCTTGTATTTTTTCTTCCACAGCTTATTATGCTCCATCTTAGGCTTGGAGCGCTCATAGAAACACTTTTCCTTTCTTATGGTGTCTTCAAGTGTTTTGGGTTCATCAAATTCAATATGATCTTGGAAATATTGTGGCATCCCACTAAGAAAACATTGCATCTTCACTTTCTCATCCTTGATGTAAGGTACATACCTCAATAACTCAAGAAATTTGTTCACAAAATTTCCATAGTGAGCTATCCTAACTTGAGTTCATGGAAATCCTTTATCTTTTTGTCATGGTAACTCTCAGATAAGTACTTTTTCCTGAATCATTCCTCAAATTTCTTGCAAGTTAGCTTTATCTCATGGATACATGTTATATTTTTAAGATCCTTCCACCAAATGGAGGCCTTTCTATTCAGGTTAAATGTGGCTACTTTGGCCTTCATGTTATCAGAGTAGTCATGTACCCTGAAGTATTTATTTAGGCCCAATAACCATGCCTCTGCTTCTTCCCCTTTTTTTATTTCTCCATCAAAAGTAGGTTCAAAAGTAGGTGGCTTGGCCTTCTTGAATTCTTCGGGTATCAAAATATTTGAATGCTTCTACATCTTCCTCTTTCCTTGGGACTTTGAATTGACCTCATCATTGGAAAATTCCTCTGAAATATTTTGCTTCTCACTAGAAGATTTCATGGACGAATACCTATTGGTTGCATGCCTCTTGGCACCATGATGTTCCTTATTCAAGGTAGTTTTCACTCTATTGTTGTTTGTTGGACCGTGGTTTTGAATTTTTGGTGGGATTTGTGTCTTCTTGGACTGAGGTCTCTCAATCTCACTATCTTTTGGTCCATGTTGCAACTTTATTTGGATATAGGATAGGATTTGCAGAAACAATGCATTTAATTTAGTTTGTTTGTCTTGTTATTTGATGCGATTTTCATTATCAGCCTTAAAGATTTGAAGCTCAACCATTAGGCTCCTTACAATTTCTGCTAAGTTTGGTGGAGTTTCCACCATCCTCATTTCATACAACTCTTATTCTCTATTATTGGAAGTCTCTTCCATATCAAGATAAGTTACCATTTCTCTTACTATTGTGACTTCTTATGTGTTGAAACAAACATCACTATCATCTAATCATTCAAAGTAGCATTTTATAAATATCAAACATTTTCCTAGGCAAGGTATTCATTGGCATACATAGCCTATAAATGGAATTTCATTCTCTTGCAAGAATCACTCAACAATATTTATCAGAGTATAACCAACACTATAATTTTTTGCAGAACTTTAATCAAGCACCCAAAAGTATCAATTTTGTCATGCAAATTAAAGCAACTAAGAAGGGTAAAATATGTCTTATCCCTTTTAATAATTTATGTAAACTCTTTTAAATTAAACAAGATCTTTTATGGTTTATTTTTACCATTGAACTTCTTGAGCCCATACATCCCAAGTGTTGTATCCATGCTCTAATACCACTCTGTAACCTACCCAACCTTTCGGTTCTCTTAAAGGGGTGGGGTATCAAATTTTTTCCTTTCCTTATTCATCTCTAAGCCTCTTTTCGAGGACACCATCATCTTTTTCTCACAAATATATTTCCAAATATTGTAACCATGTTCAAATCCAAGCTTTGGATCAAAATTTATGGCCTCCAAAAATCTCAAGCCTTATTTCCTAAACCCTCTCATGTTCACACGCCACCCACGTGGATTCAACTAGTGCATATGTGGCTACTGACATGGCTAATGACATGGAACCCACATGGTAATTCATCCACCACATCCCTCGACCACTCTGCGCTCAACAACACTTGATTTACCCTCTATCGATACCTGACATGTCGATATCGTCCTACTGGGTACCAGCCTATTCAAACCCACCTGAATTACATTCCACCGATACCTGACATGTTGATATTGGGATAACGGGTATCGGCCTATTCCAACCCACCTGAATTACACTCCATCAATACCATACATGTCGATATGGGGCTACCTGGTATTGGCCCATTCCAACACCACCTGACTTGTATTCTCGATAGGTTATATGTCAGTAGTCCAACTGGAATCCTAAACACATGGCTCAAATTGGGACCTTGATCTAGGTGGAAATTGATGGCCACCCACCTATTCCACTGGCTCAAATTGCAGTTTCCATCTTGGCAGTTTTTCTACAGTTTTTTGGATCCCAAACTTCTGGGGCCATTTTGAGGCCCTAAATGATGCTTTTTTGACTTGGCAGCACCCAATAGATTCTTGTTGGGATGTATTGGGACATTTGGAATGTGTACTCCTCGACTAGACCTTTTTGAGAATGTATTGAGTGCCCCAAACGGAGATCGTATGCAAAATTTGCACCCTCGGGATGTTGGCGTATCAACCACCCCCATCGAGGTGTTGATGTTTGGACAACATCAGGAAGACATTCTTCCATATATATATAAGTAGTTATTTATTATCCAAGGGATGCATCCTTTCATGGATGGTCACCATATGTTATCTATATATGGAACACTCATCATTGTAATAATAAATAAATCAATCATATATAATCTCATATTATATCATATAGAAAAATCAAAATGGTATCAGAGAAGGATTGGGATTCACTCCCTCATGGGAGGGCCTAGGAAAACAAGAGAGTTATTGGTCAGACCTAGCCTATTGGCTACAAGTATTTTGGAGGCTGTCACTTACACGTAATATTGATGAGTTATATATATTTGGTAGATTGACTCAAGGTTTCGATTTAAATATTGAATTAATGTTTATATATGTATATCAAGATCGTGGGTTTCAAGAAACAACATATGGATATTGATGGCCACATGTATTTACAATGCCAAGAAAAATATGTGGCGAGAGGTTTCGGACATCGACGACACTTTCGTGTCCTGTATGAATGACCCGTTTTTCTTCGGAGGGATTTTATGTTGGGTTGTGAAGTCGAAGATGCGGGGAAAACAAATGGTGATGTTTTTTAGTGTGGAAGATGAGGCAAGGGAGAATCCCATTTTGTTGGATGAGCGATGCTTTCGTCCCCTCTGTATGATAGAGATTGAGAAACAATTGTGCCTTATATATCAAGGGAATGTGGATAAAATCACATTCCATTTGTGGAAACTAAACATGGATACATGCAACACTACATGGATTAAGAGTGTTAAGCATCCAATGCCTTGTGGGGTTCCTTTTGCTCGTTATGTGTTTGGAGGTGAGGATGTCTTCTATGTGAGCTAGCAAAAAGAAATATTGGTTTGTAATGTGAACATCGGAAAATGGCATCGGACAAGAGTTTCTCATCCTAATTTATTGAACGGGAATCTAGTAGTAGAATGTTTAAGTTTGAACTAGAATCTAGTAGTAGATTGCTTAAGCCTAGCCTCTTTAGGTTTGATGGTGGTGATCAAATATGGGATTCCTATCAATGTGGGATAGATCCTTCACACAATGCACCCCCTATGTGGGTAGATGATGATCCCATGATGATCCAATGTGGATTTGTGAGGGAGAAGAACTGGTCAATTTCTTCCCATGAGATCATATAGACTATTGACAAGGAATAGAGAGATCTAGAGCCAATGGAATTTCTCCCATTTGTGTTCACCGGTTGCTATATACGCTCACATAAATTATTTGGTTTCTTGATGCACTCTATGTAAGATCTATGGAAATTGACTAGAAGCTTATGAACTAGAGATGTTTGAGGTAGCATCATGAGACATTCTCCCTGGAAGGTCCTATGTGGACTAGTAGGGGGAATGTAGACTTCATATTGACGTGCCTCAGATGGTCATATGAAGGAACCAAGACATTGTTTTCACAAGGAAGCCTCGATATTTCTTGGGTTACATTGGCTCCATGAGGGAACCTCGATGTGTCCTAGAGAAGACAATGGTTCCATGAGGGAACCTCGATATGTCTTAGACATGTGTTCCACGAGGGAACCACGAGATGTCTAGTATGGAAACAGTTCATGAGTGAAGCTTAAGGTTGGAATATTCAGGATATTTGGGTGTCTAGTATACATTGTTGTACCCAAGGATAAAAGGACCAAGCTAGACCCTTCAGGAAGAAAGGGTACATTTGTGGGGTACAGTGAGTCTTTGAAGGCATATTAGATCTACATCCCTAGTCAGAGAAATATTGAGGTGAGAAGAGATATTACCTTTGAGGAGGAGGTATCCTTCAAGAGATCTAGAGGATATCACATGGATATTGATAGTGAGAGATAGGAAGAGATGGTGCATTCTCCCCCTCACCCTCCAGCAGTTCAGAGGGAGAGAGTTGAGCCTATTGATCCAATTGATCTCGTTGATCATGTAGCTCCACTTGATGTTCCCAGATATATTGCAATAGGTCGAAAGAGACCCACATGGGATCGTCAGACTCTGTAAAAAGCAGAAGGACATGCATCTCCTCGTGGTACCTTCCGAGAGAGAAAGAGACCTCATAGATATGTGTTCTATGTCACAACTATGAGCCACATCATTGATTCTGAGTCTTTATGTTATGAGGAGGCATCTAGTCAGCCAGTATGGAGAGATGCCATGATGGAAGAGTATCAGTCCATCATGAAGAATGATGTGTGGGATATTTTTCTGAGACCTGAGGGAAAGTTTGTAGTGACTTCCAAGCAGATCTATAATATCAAACACATAACTGACGAGAGAATCAAGAAGCACAAAGAAATATTTGTTGCTAGAGGATTCTTTCAGGTGGAGGGATTAGATTATGAAGAGACATTTTCTCTTGTTTCTCAATATACTTATATCCAGATGATTATTTCCCTTACATAATCCATGGGTTGGAGACTACATCAGATGGATGTGAAGACATCATTTCTCAATGGAGATATTGAGGAAGAACTATACATCGAGAAACCATATGGTTTCATGATACATGAGAAGGAGTCTCATGTGTGCAGGTTGAAGAATACCATGTATGGACTCAAGTAGGCACCTCGAGCTTGGTATGTGAGGATTGATGGATACCTGATGAGTTTAGGCTTCAAAAAAAATTTTGTTGATCCTGACCTGTACTACAAGACTTTTAATGGTGAGTCTGTGATTTTTCTCCTCTACATTGATGATTTATTCATATCCAGTACAAAGATCCGGATTTTTGAATGCAAGTATGCATTGGCCTCTGAGTTTGAAATGAAGGACCTTGGTATGATGCACTACTTCTTGGGAATGGAGTTGTGGTAGAGAAATAATGAGATCTTCCTGAGTTAGGGGAAGTACAGAGTTGATATATTGAAGAATTTTGGGATGTTGAACTATAAGCCCATGGCTACACCATTGGTGAGGAATATAAGGAAATTAAGTGTGTCTTCTTCTGATTCTGACGAGATCGATCTGACCCTGTATAGAAAATCGATTGGATCATTGATGTATCTAGTTAACACCAGACTAGATATTTACTATGGAGTGAGTTCACTTATATAGTTCATGAGTCAGTCGAGACAAACACACTAGATTGATGTGAAGCATGTGTTGAGATATGGTTTCATGATACATGAGAAGGAGTCTCATGTGTGCAGTTTGAAGAATACCTATATGGACTCAAGAAGGCACCTCGAGCTTGGTATGTGAGGATTGATGGACACCTGATGAGTTTAGGCTTCAACAAAAGTGTTGTTGATACCAACCTGTACTACAAGACTTTTAATGGTGAGTCCCTGATTTTTCTCCTCTACATTGATTATTTATTCATCACAAGTACATGGAGCCTTATTGTTGAATGCAAGTATGCATTGGCCTATGAGTTTGAAATGAAGGAACTTGGTATGATGCACTACGTCTTGGGACTAGAGGTGTGTTAGAGAACTGATGAGATATTCCTAAGTCAGGGGAAGTACATAGTTGATATATTGAAGAAGTTTGGGATGTTGAACTGTAAGACCATGGCTACACCAATGGTGAGGAATATAAAGAAACTTAGTGTGTTTTCTTATGATTTTGACAAGATTGATCTAACCTTGTATAGAAAACTAATTGGATCATTGATGTATTCGGTTAACACCAGACCATATATTTACTATGGAGTTAGTGCACTTAGCCAGTTCATGAGTCAGTCTATGGCTTTGAGCACTACAGAAGTAGAGTACTTTGCATTGAGTGTGGAAGTCTGCGAAGAAATGTGGCTTTGCAATCTCCTTGCATATTTATTTGGACATGTGTTGGATTCCACTATTATTCATTGTGATAACTAAATATGTGTGAAGCTCTCATAGAATCCAATGTTTCATGACAAATCAAAAACATTGAAATCAAGTATCATTACATCTGATACATGGTGCAAAGGAAGGAATTACTGGGGCAATACCTTCCTACAGATGAGAATGTTGTTGATGTTCTTACCAAACCCCTTACTAGGACAAAGTTTGAGTACTTATGTGGTATACCCGATGTGGTAGAGAATGCCTCCCTTACTGAGAAGGAGTGTTGATGTTTACAGCTTCTTGAGACATTCTCCAGATCGTACTCCTTTGTGACTGAGTTGAGCTTATCTATGAGGACACTTATCCAAGAGGGATAAGTGGTTTCAATCTTATAGCTCAACATCCCTTGTGGAGAGCACATGAGGATAGGTCAAGGGAGTTGACCTTGACGCCACACACTATGGGGAGTTGACCTTAAAGTTTCTAGAGGGAGTATCCTATAGAATCCCATATCGTACTCCTCTATGATTGTGTTGATTTGATATGTGAGGACACTTATCCAAGAGGTATAAGTGTGTTTGGGATTATAGCCCAACGTCCCTTGTGGAGATCACATGAGGACATGTCAAGGGATTTGACCTTGACATCTCACACTATGGGGATTTGACCCTAGTGTTCTAGAGGGAGTATCCTCTATAATTCCACATGGGAGTACCATGTGTCACATACCTTTTTCTACTATGATGGTTGTGTACCATTGGCAAAGACTGTGTGTCTATGGACAATAGTTGTGTGCTACTACAGTGGTTATGTACCACTAGAAGTGACTATGTATCACTAGACAATAGTTGTGTGCTACTAGTTGATTATAGAGTAGTCATTGTACTACTAGATGAAGACATCACAGAAAGATAACTCCCTAGTCAAGAGGGAGTGTTGATGTTTCAACATTGGGCGGACCTTCTCCTAGATTGAGATATAGACCAAGGGAGATAGGATGCATTTATCAAAAAGGTGTACTTATGGTAAATGGTCTCAGGTGTATCCCTTCCTTGATCATGACAAGGACTGATATGGAATAAAGGTTCTTGAGGTGCTTTCCATGTGTCAGATAGCATCGGGCTAACACTCACTCATAAGGGTGTACATGTGGTGAATGGCCTAGGTGTAGTCTTTCTCCTTAGTCATGGTGATTTGACTAGGAATGATAAATACTCGAGATGTGTTAGATAATAATCCTAACTTACCTTGGTGTATTACTTGTCTTAGGCACCTAGACCTTTTTTAATGCATCCCAATGCATTTTTCCTCACTTGATTCGACTTTCTAGAGAGGGTAGGAGACACCTTCCTTGATTTTAGGGAGTTTTCCTTAAGTTTAGGGAGTTAACTTTGAGTTATTTAGTTAGAAATCCACTTAATAACTCATTTCCAACCTCCATGAAAAGTGTAAACACCTAAAGGAAGGAGAGCGCACTTCCTCCTTAAATCAAGGAAATTGTCCCTTGATTTTAGGAATTTACCCCCTTTCTTTAGTAAACTTACATGTTTTGCATGTGATTTATGGATAGCTCGCACTTTTCATCCTATCATACTCATGTTAGGTGTGGGTTAACTATTTTATTGGTTTATGCATGTGTTTTAGCTATTTTTACACTACTTTTAGTGGTAGTTTCTATTATTAGTGACAAGATCAATTCCTCTCTACATATTGGATTGATCTCATTGTAATTTCTAACATATTGAGAATATATTGTGAATACATTCATTATTGTGGAGTAAATTATTCTATATCTCTCTCTTCTTTGTTTATTTTCAAATTCATTGGATTAGTATTATTTTTCTCATCGAATTCTATATCTCTCAGGTATCATAATTTTACATGGTATCAGAGCCTCATGGAATCTTAAGGAGAGGTATACTAGTTTTATTTGCAGGTGAAAGATCATCAAAGGAGGCAGAAAAAATCAATGGATCAACACCTTTAGCCCAAGCATTTTTTCCTAACTCCAGTCAACTACTTTGAATGGAAATTCGAGATCACCCTTGCTCTCTTGAGCAAAGGTCTCTACCGGATAACAATGGGTACAAAAGTTGAGCCAACGAATGTTGTGGAGAAGGAAAAGTATTTCAACCAAATGAATCCTTTAGGATGATATGTATATCCATATCAAGAGAATTTATGTTCCATGTCGATACTGCATCATCCCCCAATGGGGTCTGGACCAAGTTGGAAGGGTTGTTCAGTAAACAGGATGAACTTTGAGCCTACAGTTTGGATAACGAGCTCATAGGTTTGAATCCATCAAATTTTGATTATTTGCAAGAGTATTTTACAAAATTTAAATCTCTTTTAGTTCATATTAATTATTTCAAAGTAGTGAAAAAAATATGAGTGGCTCATCCTTTCCATTCTCTCAAAAATAAGTCTCGATTACTCAGTTTTTGTTTCCTCATTTCATGCTTCAAAATTAACAACTCCGAAGTGGAAAATGCCCTCTTTAGATGATTTTATTGAAGCAGTAACCCAAGAGAAGGAAAATTTAGCTTTCATGGGCTCCATAAAGGGTTATAGAGATCATTCTCTTGCAAAAAATGAAGCAAGAAAACCGAATTTCAAAGATCAGAAAAAGGGGAAAGGCAAAAACCCCGAGGCTAGAAAGGAAAAGTTCTTGAAACCAACGGATGAATCTTCTTCAAATCACAAAGTGAAGAAGAAAGAGGAAATATCTAAATGCAGCTATTGTCAAAAATTTTATCATCCTAAATATTCTTGTATGAGGAAAACTATATATGAGATGGTGAAGATGCTACAAAAAAAAAATCTCATTGTCACGACAAATGTAAGGAAGAAGGATGAAGAAAACCCGACTGAAGGAAGAGGAAAATATCATGATGGTCATGCTTTGATGACTATCACATCCTCCTTATACACTTTTATCCTTGATTCAGTTTATTCGAATCATATGTCTGCAAAGAAAGAATCATTCTCATCCATCGAAGAGTGCACAGGACCTTCTATTCTCATGGGAGACGACACACTGGTTGAGGTATGTGGTAAAGACATAGTTTCTTTGGAAGGGGGATATTTTGATAATGTGTTGCATGTACCCTCATTTTCCATGAAATTTCTTTCCATATATCATATCACATATTCAAGTTCTGAAAAAAAGGTCGAATTCTATCCGAATTCAGTGGAGATTTTGGACTTAAAAACAAGGTCTCGGGTAGCTCACGGTGTTGCAGATCATGACTCTCAGTTGTATTCATTCTCTCATTTCATTCCAAAATATGTATGAACATAATTGTTGACTCATACTAATGAAGATATTAGGTTATGGAATGAGATATTTTGGCATCATAATTACAGGTACTTTCGAAGTGTGAAGTTCGAAGAGGGTCCACTACATGCAGTTTGATATCATCATGTGGGGGATTTTTTGGATGAAACAGTTGAAAATGGTTTTGATTCTAATTTGAGAACTTTAGATAATGATGATGAGTAGGTATTTAGATAATATTCATAGGTTGATGAGAAGGTCATGGCTTCTCCGTATCCCCTACCAGTCTGGGCCAAAAAGACTTTGCATGATGTCGATGAACTAGTCGACAATCCGACGGATTCGAGGAGGACTAGATCACGGTTTTTTTAGGCCCCCACTGCCTTGGATTCCATAGAGAATTTTATTCCATAAATTGGTATATTTCACTTGAAGAAGATCCACATTCATATACATAGGTCACAGGAAACCCCTTCTGGGAAGCTGCTATGAATGAGGAGTACAATGCTCTCATAGAGAACCAAACATGGGATTCGGTTCCACTTTCGAAAGGAAGAAATCTTGTTCGGTGAAGATGGATATTTTGGACAAATATGGATGCAAATGGTGAGATCAGTAAGTATAAATATCATCTTGTTGTTAAAGGTTACTCTCAGGTACATTGCATTGATTATACCAAGACTTTTTCACCAGTTGCAAAAATGGACTCCATTAGGCTAGCTTTGGCCATTACGGCTTATCGACACTGGGAAGTCCATCATATGGATGTGAAGAGTGTTTTTATTTACAGGGATATGAAGGAGGAGATATATATGGATCATAAACAAGGGTGTTTTCATGATCGAGTGATTTCACTGCAGTACTACCCCACTGAGCAGCAGGTTGTAGACATCTTCACCAAATCCTTCACTAAGAAGAAATTCTCTGACTTGCAAGATCTTTTGGTTGTGGTAGAGATAGTTGGGTAGAATCTCACAGTTTACTTGGCATTTTTTTAAGTCCTCTTTTTTTCTGGGGGGGGGTTCCCATGATATTTTCCCTCTTTCCTCATTTTATGAAGGTTTCATTATTGTATTGAGTACCTAAAATGGCCTAGTAGTCGGGACTCACATTTTCTTATTATGTCACTACAGTTAGTCTTAAGGGGGGATGTTATAGAATAATCCTAACTTCTCTTGGTGTATTACTTGTCTTAGGCACCTAGACCTTGGTTAATGCATCCCAATGCATTTTTCCTCACTTGATTTGACTTTCTAGAGAGGGTAGGAGACACCTTACTTGATTTTAGGGAGTTTTCATTAAGTTTAGGGAGTTAAATTTGATTTATTTAGTTAGAAATCCACTTAATAACTCCTTTCCAAGATCCATGCAAAGTTTAAACACCTAAAGGAAGGAGAGCGCACTTCCTCCTTAAATCAAGGAAATTGTCCCTTGATTTTAGGAATTCACCCCCTTTCTTTAATAAAATTGCATGTTTTGCATGTTAGTTATGGATAACTCTCACTTTTCAGCCTATCATACTCATTTTAGGTGTGGGTTAACTATTTTAGAGGTTTAGGCATGTGCTTTAGCTATTTTTACACTACTTTTAGTGGTAATTGTTATTATTAGTGTCAAGATCAATTCCTCTCTACATATTGGATTGATCTCATTGTAATTTATATCATATTGAGAATATATTGTGAATACATTCATTCTTTTGGAGTAAATTCTTCTCTATCTCTCTCTTCTTTGTTTATTTGTAAATTCATTGGATTAGTATTATTTTTCTCATCGAATTCTAGATCTTGTGAGTCTTAGAATTTTACAAGATGCTAGATACTATCACATGCGGACCCAAAGTGATTCTCATCTCAGAGAGAGTCAATTGGCTCAGAGAGAGAGCCACAAAAGGAGTTTTCCTCTCAGTTCAAGTGGGAGAGAGAAATCTCCCAAGAATGTCAGACAAGTGTCATGAATCTAGGGTGAAGTTTGTATACTTCAGAGACAAGCTTTGGCATGATGAAGAATGTCTCCCTCTTTGAGAGGGAGTGTTGATGTTTGGACAATATCAAGAAGACATTCTTCCATATATATATGACATAATATTTATAATACAAGGTATAAATATATATAATAAATAAGTAGTTATTTATTATCCAAGGGACGCATCCTTTCATGGATGGTCACCATATGTTCTCTATATATGGAACACTCATCATTGTAATAATAAATCAATTGATCATATATCATCTCATATTATCTCATAAAAAATCAACACAGGGCCCACAAACCTTTTGGCATTTCATTTTCTAGGGTTATGGTTTTGGATGTTTAGGGTTTTGTCATTAATGATTTATGTTAAAAAGTCCTTTGAAGCCTCCTTGTAATCAACTTCTTGTGAATGAGAATAGTTGACACATATCTCTTGAGAGATAAGATACAACCATTCTAGCTAGCTTGTGTGCTTTTCATTTTATAGTTTTTTGTATTACAGATAGTCATTAATATAATCTGATTTTTATTGTATTATTGTGTTCCATGTGTATCTCCTTTTTATATCTCTATTATATTTCTTCTTTCATGTCATTCTCAAAATAATCCAGATCGGTGGTATCAGAGCAGTCTAGTCCTTGTCGTTCTTAGTGCATGTCCTCGATGAGGTCAAGGTATAGAGAGTTGGGTCTCGAGCTTGTTTCTCTTGAGGAAAACCAATCTCTCCTGCCCAAGAAACCTCCCATGGTGGAAGAAAATAGGGACGATGGGAGATCCTATCAAATTGTTGCTCAAGGAATCCCTCGCATGACATAGGATTGAGATGATGGATAATTTCACCTAGATTCTTCGACGACTACCTTCAACAATAGAGGCACCTTCAACTAGTAGTCACTTCGGAGGTGTGACTCCCTTTAAGGTACAATTAAATTTTATATTCCTTTGTTTGAAGGCCAGATAGATGTTAACACTTTGGAAAAATGGTTAAGTCTTCTAGAGGCTTATTTCTCTATCCAAAAATTTTCTAACAGTGAAAAATCAACTTCACGCTCCTTAAGGCCCTTCCCCATATCAAATATTGGTGGGAGACTTACTATGAGAAACATGTCGAGGATGAGTTTGCAACATTTGGGCCAGGATCCACATGGGAATATTTTTTTGATGCCCTCAAGGAACAATATTACCATGTCGGAAACTATGATGACCAATACACGAGATGGACCACACAACATCAAGAACAGGATCAAACAGTGTTAGAGTTCACAAATACCTTCCATACCTTACACACCAAGTTGGGTATCAAATACTATGAGCACCATCTGGTTCTAAAATAACATGAGGCTCTACACAATTATATCCAAACCAAAATGGAGTTTCTGGACATATCATCATTAGGATTGGCTTATCAATATGCCATCAAAATCGAGCAGAAATTTAAGCAGAAGAATAAGTGTGATTTTAGGTCTGCAAATCCGCGATAGATGAAGTATGGTAAGGGTGGCACTAACTTCCATAGAAAAGGACAAAGCAAGGATGACTAGTCTATTTTATAATATCCACCAATACAGAGAGGGGCGGTGAATTAGTATTGAGCACTTTTTAACACTTTTAATCAAAACATGTAATCATAAATTTTATCAATCAATTATCACTTATGATTTCATTCAATATATCATAAAAAAATGACCATAAACAATGCATCACATCATAACCACAGATACATAGTATACCAAAGTTTTACGTGGAAACCCAAATGGGAGAAAATCACGGAATGATTTCTTATATATCAAAATATTACATTCATAGGAAGTACTATCTTCCAAATTCTCTATCACCAAATGAAAGGAGGCTCCAACCCCCTATTTACAGCATCCAACCTGAAGGAAGCTACAACTCCTTAGATTCTCTAACTCTAACTGGAAGGACGATCCAACTTGGAGGAAGTTCCAACTCTCTATATTCTTCGGCTCCAAACAGAAGGAGGCTCCAAACCCTAGTTTATAGGAACCAACTTGAAGGAGACTTTGATCTCCTTCCTTGCACCACCCTACTGCCCTGAAATATAAATGAAGACTCAACCTATCACTAAACCTGTCACTGATAATAAACATCTCACTTTCACTGATAATCAACCTACCACTATCACTGATAATCAACCTATCATTGTCACTGATAATCAACCCGACACTTATAATTTCATTGATACAAATACATCATCATCATCAAAACCATATGCCAATATAACCAAGAATGTCTCTCAAAACATACGCCCAACATCACTAAGATATGCCTCAAACCATGTATCAAGCATGTGCCAATATATGCCTCAAACATGTGCCATAACATCCATGAATCATGTACCAAATATATGCTTCAATCATGTCCCATATTACTCATGATATGCCTCAACCATGTACCAAAATATGTACCTCAAACATACATCATATCATCCAAGATGTGATTTAAGTATGTACCAAAACATCCAATATATATACCTCAACCATATGCATCAAACCATGTGCCAAATCCTCCAAGACATTCCTCAAGCATGTACCATGACATGTGTTGGCACAGGGGCAGACCCAGGGTTCAATACTACAACAATGCACCAAAAAAGCCCTAACTACCGGCCCTTTTGACAACAGCTGCAAAGTAGATGAAGTCTCACCCGAGGTAGAGGTAGGGGTGGTTGCAATACTCGGGTGTTTGCAACCTTAGCTGGGACACATATATGTGATTATAATACTTAATAAATCACTTAGCACCGTCAGTTCCTCAATATACAATCAAAAATCACTTCGTTGATCAAACAGGGCTTTGCAGCATTCACACTGATATAACGTACTTAAGCATTTATCATCAATAGATAGGTCATATCTAGCAGATCAAGCATGCATCACATTCATATAGATCATATCTAACATTATTATACATCATTAGCACTAAGGATAAGCGTATCTATCTAATCATCTCTAAGCACTTAGCAAAAGAAGATGTAAACACATCCAGACAAGCACAAAGCAAGACAACACAGTGTTTACGTGGTTCACCCTCTCTCTAGGGATACGTCCACCAACTCTTCTTCTTTATTATCTTCATTCAATTGGTTACAAGCACAGAGCCATCAAAACCCTACTCTGCATAGAACAAAAGATCTATGCAACTCTCTAGATCCTTCTTCCTTGCGTTATAACACTCAGCCTTCCACAATCTATTATAACCACTTGCACTTATCTCTGCAAGTCTCTTACAGTCATGCACAAAGTTCTTACAGACTCTACTTGCACTTAGCATACATTCACATCACATAGACGCACTATCCAACTACTTCTTACATTGCATATCCTTCTATTTATACATACAAAAAGGCCTAAACATGGGTAAACCCATGGGACGACATCCCATTCCTGTTACATATTCCCAAAAACCCAAAAAGGATCCAAAAGTGGGCCAAGATCTCGTGATATCCACTTCGTCTTGCACTCCTCCTTCGATAGGTTGTCGAAGTCCCAAAATAGGTCACTATGACCAAGAATCTCCCAAAACTTGGTCAAGGGCCAACAGGCCCCCAACACTCACTTGTGACTCGTCCCGAGTCACTCTGGTCTGATCAGTTCTACTTCGAACGCCTTGATCTTGGCTCGAGCTACTTCGACCTATTGTTGTGTGACGAACTCTTACTCGGTGAACTCTTGGATCACTACGTCATTCACGGGCCCTTCTAGGCATTGTTCTGTTGTGATGACAACCTGTTCTAGATCTGCTCCTCGACTTTCAACCTCTATGAATAATTAGCACTCATTATCTTGTACTGGTTGAAGCCGTTGAGTAACTTCCATCACTCTTCTTTGAATCATATGGATTTGTTTCTATGTGGTGAGTTTCTCCTGAGACCGCTTCATTCTTTCTACGACCGACAAGGCCTTCAGCTGCACCTATAGTGTGTCTGTGTGATGATTTACTTCCTTGAGTTGTGACTCTAATGCTTGTAACTCTAGATTCCCGGTGAGGTTCTCATATGTTTAGGTGTTACAGTTACTCGACTGCTTGCACTCTAAGGAAAGAGCTTTTAGCCTATCAATTGCACTGCAGGAAGTTTCTTCCCTTTGATCTCTTATATCTTGAGGGGTCTCGGGCACAGTGCGGAGCTCCAAGTCTGCTATGTGCTACTGGAGCTGTTGGATTACTTCTTCAAGTTGTGCCACCTATTGTGGAACTCGCTCTTCGGTCTTTACGTCTACGACTGTCACAGAGAGAATTGATCAATAAACCATTTCCTTTACTTCGATTTTCTCTACGAGCAACTATTCCTTGCTTTGTTGCAGTTGAGATTTTTCTTCATCCCACTTTGCTTGCATAGAAAGCTTTTCCCATTCTACAGTATTTCATTGTTCTACAAGGTCTTCCTATACTTGTGCCAAATCTTGGGTAGTTTGCGTTGTTTCTTCCTGAGCTCGTCGAAGGCGAGCTTCGATTGTATCATCGATGTAGTGGAGTTGAGATGGCTCGTCTCCTAGTTCTGATGTTCCTGCTAACAGAGGCACAGTGGAGACTGCGTGGCTGGATTGTAGTGCTTGCTTCACTCCTTGGAGCTCATTATTAATCCGATGGAACACCTCCTCCTGCTTAGATTCTTGCTTATGTGCTATCTCCAATGAAGCATCATTCAGGGTTTCTATGATGAAATCGAATTCATCGACTGAGGTGAGCTCATCGAACATACGTGCTCGGGATTAATAATATCGGGTTGACAATTAACTCAGATGTTGCACTAGAATAAACAACAAGAGGGAAATTATCATTGTATACAATTCACTTGGTCTGCGGGCTCAAATTCTTGGTTAGCAAAAGTGTTCTTCGTGCATGGTGCGATGGGATAAATAGGTAACTTGGTGTTGGGGCTCAGAAAT
This sequence comes from Picea engelmannii, assembly GCA_009831015.1. NCBI lineage: Eukaryota > Viridiplantae > Streptophyta > Pinopsida > Pinales > Pinaceae > Picea > Picea engelmannii. Next base: position 3,240 of record ML815237.1, on the reverse strand, counting down.
GTCCTATTCTCATCCACCTTTCCCTTCATCATTCTTCACATTTCATTGCCCCGTTAATCTTTCACGATATCATTTCCATAAATATACTTGGGTTTCACCTTATTATTCTCCACTTTATTCATTTTATTATTTAAAAAGAATTTGTGATTAAATGTTATAAAATCAACATGTTTTCATATATATCTCAAATATGTGTGAGCTTTGTAATGTGTAGGAATATGAGAAGGATTAATTCAAAGGACTTCTCGAATACTTCCTCCACCATTTCAATATTTGAGGAGATAATTCAAGCCCATTCCAAGGAGAAGATCATGGATATTTGGTTGGAATATCTTAGCCAAGATATATGAGAGATATGTGTGAGGATTTGAAGGGATTATATTTTGTAATAATGGGAAATAGGTTGAGAGAAAAGTGGATCTGTAATAATGAGATGTTTATCTTATCTTCAAGGCTCTCATGTATAAAAGAGAGTTCTCTCTYTTCATGAGAATTCAATTAAGAGCAATTAGAATTCAATCAGTTGTAAGTAGAGAATCATAGTCATTAATGGTATTCATTAGGATTCGAAAGAGAAAGGGATTCTTAGCTTTGATTCATGGTTTTGGTTTTCATGCTTTTATTATTTTGTTATGAAGATTGATTTGGTTATTGTAATAGAAGATTGCTTCATTGGCGTGAGCTCACATATGTTGTTGTGTTATTTAACTCTTCACATGTTGTACTTGCTTTTCCTTCATGTAGTTCTCCATTTCTAGATTAATTCCTTCACTCAATTTCTCATTCCAAGAATAATTTCATTTACGCAACTAGATTAATTCAATTCCAAGTCGTGTGTTAGATTAATGATTCAATTCCAAGTCGTGTGTTAGATTAATGATTCTATTTCAGTTGTGTGTTAGATTAATGATTCAATTTCAGTTGTAGCTTAAACATTAGATTAGATTAGTCCCACTTCAATCTTGCATATACTTTGTGTGTGCTTCGTCAATTTATGAACCCCGGGTTGACAAATTAGATAGTTGGGTAAATAATACAATGCAATTAATTCAACATTAGTTCGGCCCAATGTAACGAATGTTGTTCCTTTTGTTTCGATTGTTGTTCCTTTTGCAGGTCATGTTGTTCCTTTGAATAGAACAATTGTTGTTCCCTTTACGATTATTGTTCCTTTACAGGTGTTGCATCTTTGGAGGCTGGGTATTGAAAACGGAAGGTAAGAACCTATGTAGGAGACAAGTAAAACGTGTGTGCCAATGCCTACTGTAACGACCCTGCTTAAATAGATGTATAGGATTATTAATTATAATTAATTTAATAATCTAACTATCCTAAAAGTTAGCTAAACAATAATTATTTCTTAAATAACATTAAATAATTAATTATTATTAATTACTTGTTCATGACTGTCAAGGATTAATTAATTATTAATTGACTCGTTAATTAATTAAGTAAAGAATTAATGGGGGTTAATAAATTATATTGTTAAATTAAAGATTACGTATACGGAGGGGATAAGGGGTATTAATAAATGGATAAGGAACATGAATAATGGGATAAGGGGCATTAACTACGAAAGGATAAGATAATTAATAAATGGATAAGGAAAGTAATGAAGGAGGGGGAAGTCAGTGAAGGGGCAATATGAAGGGGGAGAGCCTTATGGTGGAAGGCATTCTTTTGGGGAAGGGGATTACCATTCTAGGGGAATTTTTGGAGGTTTCTCTAGGATTGCACAGAGGAGAGTTTGAGTTCTGTAGTCAGGAAGGGTTAGTACAGGGGGCACCGGTTTGCTGGGGGTTTTGGGCACGGGGGCCAGGATATCCATATGGTATCCTGGAGCTAGGTAGTTGTCCTAGTTGGCAGGGTGGATACTCGGTTTTGGGCAGAGTTGGTCTGTGGATTCAAGCTAGGCAAAGCAGCAACAGGAAGGTCAACAAGACAAGTGGAAAACGGAGGGTTAGCATCAGACCCAGGTATTTAAAATTATGTATTTGTTTTATTCTGTTATAAAATTAAAATTCGTTGTTAAATTTAACTTGCGTATGTGCTAAATTAAAAGGAATTATTGAATTTTCCTGAAATCAAGTAGAAGTTACTGTTTTGTTTGTAGAATTAATTTATGTAAATTTATATGGCCACTACACATGGTATCAGAGCGCCTCGTTCACAATCTGGAGCCTTAAGGGCCAAATTCCCAGCTCCAACTCCAGCTCCGCCTAACCTGCAAACCAAAAGCACTATTATTTTGATTATATATAAACAAATCTAAATATATATAAAAAATACAAATTGAAAATGTAAAAACAAATTTACCAAAGTAAAACAAGTGAAATATGAATACAACTAGGGTTGTTACATTCAAGTAATGATATTTGAAAAGAAAATTTCTAGTGAGATAAATGCAATATAATACGTATTGAATAAAATGTGGTTATGATGCTGCATAATTCAGTTTACAATGTACATGTATACTATAGGTATTGTTAATGCTAACAGTCATAGAAAGTTTCTTCTAAAGCAAATAAAATATCAGAATCAACTGCGCCTTCAAATTCTTAATAGCAATACTGGAGAAAGAATTTGACAGGGATGATAGCATAATCATAATTTCCCCCCAAAAAAAGAGAATTGTCATTACCATTAGTAAAACAAAGGCAAATTTTCAAGCCTGTTATCAATGCTTAAATAAAGGTAGTAACATATACAATGAAAACTTTTGTTGTCATTCTTTGAGATCAGACATAAATTTTAATAATATCCATATCCCGAGGTAACCAAAAATGGTTAATGGGAATGAAAAACAAATCAGCAATGTAATGCGCAGCCAAAGATGGAACACTTGACGCATATCCAAAGAAATATATATTGAATCTATGTATAATCATAAAACAATGAGAGAAAAGAAGAGAGAAGATCACACCAAACTATTTTATTACAATAGAGGACCGCTAAAAAAAGAAAAGAAAAAAAAAAAGGCTGCCTACTATAGACTTTTACACTGTAAATGGAAAAGGATATACAAAAAAATGAACATAACAAAGAGACACACTTTTATATTGTAGTACCAATTCTCACCTTTGGTACCAAGAAAACTCCACAGCCATACAAGAACGGTCCAAACCGTTCATAAGAATCCATGATTACAGCATTGTAGTTGAAGCGTGAAATGCCAGGCTCGCCCAATGTCATTCTTGTCCGACGGCCAGGAACAAGCTATTTCATGTCGCCTTTAGCTCC
>ML815236.1:44353-84973 GCA_009831015.1 Picea engelmannii | reverse complement strand
TTTCAATAGAATATTACAATATTACAATATATTAGAATATTACAATGTAATAGTAATGCCATATTACAATGTAATATGGTAATCCCATATTACATTGTAATATGGCATTACCATATTACAATGTGATATGGTAATGCCATATTACAATGTGATATGGTAATACCATATTACAATGTAATATGGCATTACCATATTACAATGTAATATGGCATTACCATATCACATTGTAATATGGCATACAATATGGTATACCATATTACAATGTAATATGGTAATACCATATCTCATGTCATTTTTTTTTTTAACTTAAAGCCAATGTCGCAATATTGACGATAGTTTGTCAGAAACAAAATTTGTATTTTACCACAACCGTCGCAACAGCGACGAAAGTTCGTCACAATTTGCCACGAATTTTTGTCGCACATACAACATCTGCATTGTAAGTTTGGTCTTGAGATATATTTTCGTTGATATTGCCACAGATTTTCATCGCAATTTGCGACGGTTTTGCGTTGCACATTCAACATCTGCATCGTAAGTTATTGGCTTGGCATAACTTTTCGTCGCAATTGCGATGAATTTTCATTGTAATTGCCACACTTCTTCATTATTATTGCGACGTAATTTCGTTGTAACTGCGACGATGCATAGGATTAAACAATCTTGAAGGTGGTGACACATGGAGAGATTATTTTGTCTATGTTTCCACACACACCTAGATCGTGGATATAGCAACAAAATTATTCCAACGAAAAAAAATCTCGACTTTCGTGGAAATTGTGACGGATAAGTGTGGAAATATCAACGAAAAATCGTTGCAAATTTGTTCATATGTACTAGTGTCCAAGAAGAAAGAAGTTGCAGTTGTTACTCAAACCAAAGATTATTCTCCTTATAAAGAGAAAGTTGATGATTCACCTCCTCCATTGGTTCAACCTTCTACATCGACTTCACCTCCCAACGACCCTATTCATCTCGAACGACCTAGTCTCGATACAGTTCTTCGTCTGCCTCCTAAGGGCGTCATTCGTAAGTCATCATTTAACCCCCATGCACATGTCGCTCAAAACTACAGTGTTGTAGAAGATCTTGCACAGGCACCTTCTGCGATGTCGGATCTCAAAGTCCTTCAAAGTTGTCTTATGCAATGGAAGGCACTGTTAAAGGCTATTGGTGGAATTGATCCTACCGATACAAATTTGATAATATTTGACTTGGAAGATCACATTTCAAGGCTCCCTCATCAATTAGTGTTTCAAATACAATTAATTGTGGAAAATAAGAATATTTGTTGAATCGTTGTTGATGAAGGAGATTCGACTTGCATCATGTCTGTCACTTGTTGGAAAGCCATTGGCTCTCCTACCCTTACCGAGTCACACAATATGTTAAAAGATTTTAATGGTACAGGGTTTAAACCTTGTGGTGTTGTTCCTTCGTTATCTATTGCATTAGAAGGAAAAGTGGTTATTGTTGAGGTTGAGGTGTTTGATGCACCTCTCGATTACAACCTTTTACTTGGCCGTAGTTGGATCGATTCTATGTGTGCAATTGTTTCTACTATTTTTCATGTGATACATTTCCCTCACCAAGGTAAATTTGTTACGGTAGATCAGCTCGCCTTCTTTAGTTTTGATTCACGCACTAGTAACATTCCATTCATAGAAAAGACACCTCCTAGTTATGAGAATGTCGGTGTGGGTCTATTAAAGGATTCGTCGTTGATGGGTACTTTCCCCATTCCACCACCCGATATTCCTCCTCCTTTTTTCACTTCTATTAACATGATTTCGACCAGTGTTGGCAAAACCCTTGAGTCTTATGACCCTTGGATAGTACCCATATTGGACGAATGTCTTCGTTATGGAGACTGAGTGCCTTTAAGTCTAGTAGAATTGACCTATCAAGCTATTCAATCGAAAACTCCTTCTCCTCATTCTCTCTTAGATATGTATCCTGATCTATTTCACGTGGTATTTCACACCGATGAAATGATCATGAAATTTATGTCCATGGAAGACACCCCATGGGATGATGGGCATCATCGTTCTATCCTCTTCCTGGAACCCAAGACTATCGAGAGTTATCAACAAATTTTTAATCTGTATACAGTCATTAATATTCCCCCAGTTTCTGAACCAATACAGGATGTTTTGTATGAAGGGAACTTGGGAAATATTTCACCTACCATCCCTCTAGATATCTCGATTAAGCCTAGAATTGTGGAAAATGTTCATATCGGTGCCTCATGTTCTCCTGATGAGATCCGAACTTACAAGGCCCTTTTCCAAGAATTCCATGATGTTTTTTCATGGAGTTACGACGAAATGCCTGGAATTGATCCATATATTGTTGTACATGAAATTAAGACATACCCGAAAGCTAAACCTGTTCGATAAAGACTTCACCCAATTCATCCACGAAAATTTATTGTGATCAAACTTGAAGTTGAAAAACTTCTTAAAGTTGGTTTTGCCTATCCTGTAGCGTTGATTGATTGGGTGTCCAATCTTGTTCTGGTTACGAAGAAACAAGGAACAATATGTGTTTGTGTTGATTATAGGGATATCAAAAAGGCTTGTCCCAAATATAATTATCCAACCCCTTTCATCGACTAGATCATTCATGATTGTGCCGAGAGTGAAATCTTCTCTTTGATAGATGGATTCTCCAGCTATAATCAAATCAATATTTTACCCACGGATCAACATAAGATTTCTTTTATTTTCCCTTGGGGTACCTTCACATACCATAAACTTCCTTTTGGTTTCAAGAATGTTGGTGCAACCTTTCAACACGCTATGTCTTATGCTTTTCATGATATTCATCACATTGTACAACCTTACCTAGATGACTTACCGACACATTCCATGTGTCGCCAATATCACCCGACACACTTACGAGCCATTTTCCTACGCTGTCGATATTATCTCGCACGATTGAATCCACACAAATGTTTTTTTTGTGTGGAGTCTGGATGAGTTCTTGGCTTTATCGTTTCTACACATGGGATTAGGGTGGATCCTTTGAAGGTTGAAGCTATTCTCAATTTGCCTCCTCCTTCTACCTTATGCCAACTGAAAAGTTAGCAAGGGAAGGCAAACTTTTTATGCCGATTCATTCCCAATTATGCCAAACTAACGAAAGTTTTCACTCAATTTCTTAAGAAGGGTCATGATTTTGTATGGGACGACAATGCCAACAAAGCCTTTGAATATTTGAAACTTTCCTTAACCTGTACACCACTTTTATTTCCCTCGATTACAGTTGATATTATTTCTTATACTTGTATGCTTTGGACTCTACCATATCCATGGTTCTAGTCCAAGAGGATGATTTGCATGATGAACATGTTATTTACTATTTGAGTCGGAGTCTTACGACCACCGAAACTAAATATATGCATGTGGATAAATTGGCCTTAGCGGTTGTTCAAGTTGTTCAACATTTTCGTCATTATATCTTATTGCGCAAAACCACAATTATTTCTGATTACAACCCTATGCAACATATCATTACATGCCAATTGTTGGGGGGGAAATACTCCAAATGGATAGTGATTCTCCAGGAGTTTGATTTGGAATTTGAGCACACCAAGTCAAAGAAATATTTTGTTTTTTTCGAGTTGATATGTGACCTTCCCTCCACTGAGACAGAAAATGTGGCAGAAGATTCTTTTCCTGTCGAGTCTCTCTTTCTGATCAGTTCAGACGACATCTGGTATGGAGACATTATCATTTATATCCAGACCCAAACTTTCCAGCTTGATCTTTCTCATGTATATCATCGTCGAATTCGGTATCAATCCCGTCAATTTATTATCCTCGGTGATACCCTTTATCGTCATGGTATTGATTTTGTATTTCGACGATGTCTAACCTTTGATGAAGCCGAGAAATCTTTAAATGAATTTTATTTCAGAGCATTTGGCGGTCATTTGTCTGGGTATGCCACTACCCAAAATATCTTATGAGTTGGTTACTTCTAGTCGTCGTTGTTTAAGGATTGCATTACTATCGTTTAGAAAGTACATGCTTGTCAAATGTATAACAATAAGATTTGCTCACATCTTGATCCTCTTTACCCTGTAGTTTCTATTGGTATATTCGCTAAATGGGGCATTGACTTCATGACATGTAATCCTCACTCAGTCGGGGGGAATGGATACATTATTGTAGTTGTGGATTATTTCACTAAATAGATCAAGGCGATGCCTACATTTGATAATACCAAGAAAACTACAGCATTGTTCATATTCAATCATATTGTCACTAGGTTTGGTGTCCCTCAAGCCATTGTCACTGACCATGGTAGCCAATTTCATAATTTCATGATGTTTGAACTTACCGATAAGTTGGGTATTCAACATGAAAACTCAACCCCTTACTATCTGTTGATGAATGAAGCTATGGGAGACATCCTCCAACTTACAAACCTATGATATGTGGAACATAACAGCTATGTGAAGTCTTTCTCTCAGCTTACAAACCTGAGAGAAAACCCCTATGAAGGGTTGATGGTTCTTGCTTGGGATAGATTCAGGAATGTAGAGATAGCCTCCTCCATGACGTGAGTGAGAAGAAATCCATATGATTATCTGATGTAAAAGCAATATGTTGAGTTAGGACGTGCTTATGGCTAAGCACAAGGTGAACATGGTAAATCCCAAAAGTGTTGGGCACATAATCATGTGAAAAGAAATGAAGATGATGTGATGGCCTCCTCTGAGCAGCAAAGTTGACAAGAAGACTCCAGATGATCCTCTTGTTGGTGGCAATGGGAAAGCAGATCTATAGAGCAGACGCACCCATGGACGAGCACAAGTGAACGTGTGAAGACCTGGTTCATCTGTGTAATGTAGTGAATCAGGTCCTTGGCATCCCTATGGATGTGCCCCTAGTGGATGAGCACTAGTGGGTGTATCAGATCCTTTGCTATATATTGTTCAAGAGTCAGACCTACCTATAACCCCAATTGTTATGTAAAGGGTACAGGTCGGCCCCACCTTAATGTGTTTAATAATAAATGTAAAAGATAATCAATATTGATATTAATATTAATATTAATATTAATATTAATATTAATATTAATTATAATAATAATAATAATAACAACAAATTATATAATGACTTAGAGAGGTCAACCCTATTGAGCCAATAAATGCCTTTGTTGAGTAGTCAAGTATAATATAAGTAAGATATGATTCTCCATTGTAGAATCATATCTTCCTTGTGAGTTTGGAAATTTCAGCAAACACTTCTACTTGGAAAAGTGGCGCACCTCTCTTGGGCGCTAGGGTTTCTAGGGCTTAAGCACCCTCTTGTCTGCTAAGTCATTCTTGGTGGTGAAAGGTATTCCTCTTGAAGAATATAGAAAATGATTTGGCTAGGTTTTTCTCCCTTGTTTTAGAAGGGTTTCCCAGGATATATCTTGTGTACTTGTGCATGGTGGTTCTTCTTGTGATCTTGGTTGTTGCAACATTCTTGTTTATGGTTAAGACATGATGAAATTGAAATGAACTACATGGTTAACCTAGCTTATGAAAAATCAACACTATCCATAGGCCAATGGCCAAGTTGAAGCAATCAATAAAGTTCTAACCACAATACTCTTTTCGACATTATGAGCCTATCAGACGTCTGTTAAATCTGCCACAAGGTTCACACTATTCCATTTAGTGTATGGTATCAAATCTATTTTTCCGATTGAATGTGAAATCCCATCTTTGAAACTAGTTGTTGAACTTCTCCCTAACACCACAGTTAAAGAAGAATGTCTCTTGTATTTAATGAAATTAAACAAGATTCGTTGTGATGTTGCTTTAGTCATAGAAACTCAGAAGAAATGTGTCAAATATCAATATGACAAGCATGCCAAACCATGTGTTTTTTCTGAGAGTGATTTAGTTCTCCTTTATGAACAATATTGTGACTTATTGGGAGCCGGTAAATTCGAGCCTATGTGGCATGGCCCTTATATCATTAAAAGAATGTTGGAGAAAGGGGCTTATGAGCTGGTGGATTATGATGGAATCCCTTTGGGTGAACCCAGAAATGGGGTTTACCTAAAGAAGTATTATGCTTAAAATATTTTTTGCATGAGTGCTTTGTATTTTTAGGTATCATACTCTAGTGTGTGTTTTTTGTCGTTTCTTTTTTTTCCTCTAATATGCTTACCTTGCCTTGTGTTTGGTTTCCATATGTCAGCATCCTCGCTAACCTATATCGGCTTTGTTGATGGTTATAATCGCAATACTCAAAACCTAGCGTCTGTTGCATGGTAAATATATGCACCTACGAATGAGTTGATCAGTCTACATGGTGTTTTCCTTGGTCGTGCAACTAATAATATTGTGGAATACAGTGCAGTTATTGAATTATTAATTGGTGCCATTTCATTTGGCATCTGTCATCTTATTGTATGCCTTGATTTGCAACTAGTGGTGTTGCAATGGAGTAACGTTTATGTTAAGAAAAAAACATACTATAGACTTTCCACGATCAAATGCAACCAGTCCCACTCAATTTGGATACTCTAGTAAGAAGTTATGCTTGTTTTACCTGGAACACCTTCTTGAGACTAGTCAATAGGACTAGTCAGATACCCTATCTTACACAAGGTGTATCTACAAATTTAAGATGACCCAGAAGCTGAAATTTTTACCACAGCTATATTAATAATTTCTTTAAATGGCCTCCAAAGTGCAGGGTCTGAAACATTACAGAAGAGTTTTAATAGTGAAAATTCCACAATGACTCATTTCAGAATTATTCCAGAACCCTATCTTGTATAGGCTGTATCTCCGAACGTATAAGGCCTCAGGAGCTGAATTTTGAACCCAACGTACCTTGATCCGTCTACTAAATAACCTCCAAGCGGTTCCTTCTGAAACATTGTAGAAAAAAAGTTATAGTGAAAATTCCACGATGTCTCAAATGTAGCAGCGAAACCCCAAGACCTTGAGCTCTGATACCATATGTTAATAACCAAACCTCAATATAGCATGGAAAAACCTCAGGAAAAGTACTCAGCACCTTGAAACATATATAATTTCAGATAATAAGCCTCTTCGAGGGGGCAACCTCCTTTTACCCCACTTAAATGTTCAAGTACAAGATGATTCAAAATGAAAATGTCTCCTTGGTATATATAGGAGACTAGGAGGTATAATTACAAATAATGGCCTAAATCCGACATAAATAAAATAACATTACTAATATAATATGCCCCAATTAAGTGGTAATGAGCCAACATTAGGGCTTAACATTTTATTCCATCTGAAATCCTACATTGTTACGGGTATACTTGAGAATTCGCCTCTTGGAAAGACATTTTGATTATATTGAATATTAACATATTCTTAGATATATAAACACATTAATAGATGAATTGGCTAATTATGTTATATATAGACATTTGTGCCATTTATAAAATCCAAACACACATTTAAAAGACAAGTAATTCGATAGGAGTTTTATATTATAACGTCAAAAGTTACAAAAAGTGTTTTTCTTGAGACCAAAATGTCAAAATGTTGAATCACATGGATTCATATACATATTCATCAAGGATGTTGCTCGCTATAAAAAACAACTTACTGTGCCACTTGACAGAGCAGTCGACCAATGGATGCTGACACGCCAATTGTATGGCATTGTTAGCGTCGGGGTAACTTGTCCACGGTGATGTCGGGGATGTTCATGGTCAATCCCTCAAGGTTTTGTTTGATATTCTCGATATCCTCAGTTTCCACCCATCGATCCACCACTATGCCTATCTCTCCACGTCTCTGGATAGGAGATGATCCTGGTGTTAATATTATGGTAGCTGCAGGAGGTATTTACCTCCACGTGTGAACCTAACGAGAATAGAAGACTTCGGGAAGCAAGAGAAACCCTAATGAGTTGGCTAATGACCCTAGAAGCCTTGTCGGCTTAAGAAGATAATTTATATTAGGCTATTAGCCTCCAAGAGAAGAATTCAGCCAGAAATAATAATAATATACTGAAAAGACACTTATCCAAAAGGAGAAGTCGGCCCCAGCAAAAGTGGCAGGATTACTATAAATACAGGGCGCCAGTTCTCATTTGTAGCATCTCAGAATTGCAGTTTTCCCAGTTGGTGCGCACTGCAGTTGCAGTCTTGTGCGCAGGTTTGGAGGAGGGTTGCAGGTGCAGGTGCAGTAGTAGCAAGTTTCAGTATTGGTTTGAATATCTCTTGGCTAGGGTTTGGACTATCTGATCAGCTTTTTGTGATGTGTTATCCTTGGGGAAAGATGCGCTACTCTTGGTTTGGCTATCTAGCCTACGGTTTTCTCCCAGAGGAATTCTCAGTCAAGGTTAAGGTGCTCGGAGGGAGGCTTTGGCCTATGGTTGGGTGACAAAGGCATCGTCAATGGTAAAATGAGCACACCATCTTCTATATTCTAACAGTTTATGGGCCCACACCCCTTTAGTCAGCCTAAAACGCTAGAAGGAAACATAACTGCTAGATATTGAGCTCATTGAGGAATTGTCACTAGGGTTACTAGCAGGAGTAGCTTCCAAAAGCACTGTAGCTAGGGTTACCAGCAAAAGCAATTACAGAAACCCTAAACCTCTTGTTGAGGCACCTTAAGTGACGAGATTGACCTAATCTCTAGATAGATTAGTGCACCCTAGCCCTGCGCATTTCCTGGTACTCTCAGAAGGCCAAGACGTGAAGTTTGGATTTCTTGTCAAATCTAGGGTTTGACCAATTCAAGCAAGCCATGACGAACTCTATGAAGTCTGAGAATAAGATAGATGGAGCCTCTAACTTCAGAGCATGGAAGACAAGGATTGACCTCATCCTTGCTAAGAATAAAGTGTTGGATATTGTGAAAGGAAAGATCGTGAAGCCAGAGTTTAAAGAAAGAGAAGAGAAGGAACCACAAAACGTTGCAGCTATGGAGAAGTTCAAAGATATTGACATCAATGCCATGAGTATCATAGTGGATTCCATAAAATACCACTTGATACCCTATATCTCCCATCTTGACTCATCGAAGAAGATGTACAATGCTCTAACAAATCTCTTCTCAGTCAAAAACATTGGACAAGTTATGAGTCTGAAGAATGAGCTCCGTGATATGAAGATGAATGATGACGACAGCATAACATCATACTTTGTAAGGATCTCCCAGTTAAGAGATCAATTATAAGCTATTGAAGAGATCACTTCAGAAAAGGAATTGGTGAACATAGTACTCAATGGTCTTCCCAAGACATGGGATGCATTTACCGCAAGCATGAACACAAGGAAGGAGTACCCAACATTTGAAGAACTTTGGACTTGTTGTGCTCAAGAAGAATCAAGGATCAATGCAAAAGAGAAACACCAAAATAAGTATGATGATCAAGCCTTCATAGCAAGATTCAAGAACTTCAAGGACAAAAGAAAGTTCGATTCAAGAAGGAAGCCAAAACAAAGAAAAGATATTTCAGAAATACAATGCTTCAACTGTCAAAAGTACAGTCACTACAGAAATCAGTGTCCCGAGCTAAAGAAAAGGAAGGAGAAAAACGAAGCATCGATTGCCAAAGAAAAGGAACCGACAAAGAAGACTAAGCAGGATGGAAGAGACTTCTTCTACTAAAAGGTAACAACACTCTTCTTATTTCTTGTACATATCTTGTTTGCATCATATTTGTATGTATCTTGTATATCTATCTCTTGGAATATAATGTGTTCCAAGAAGAACTATACCTATGGAAGAACAACAAGATAAGAATTAATATCATTAGATAATACACGTGAAAGGATGAAATACAAATCACATGGAAGCTACTGCAATATAAGCCAAAACAATCATGAACAGACTTAGAAGTCAGACATCAAGATAAATTGGAGAAATACTTATGACGACAACTAAGACGGAAGCGTGGACTCTGTTAGACAAAGAGAGCCAATTATATATTGCAGAAGACAATAAGGATGCAGATGGAAGTATGGACTCTATCAGAGGGAGGGAGTCGATTATGTGCACTCTTACATGAAGTAAGGATTAGGAGGGAGTTAATCCTATGATCCATTGAATATGATGAAATGTATATATCCATGGTATCATCCATGAAAGACAGTACGTGTGCATCTCAACCACAGAAGAAGACCTCTTCGAAGAAAAGCCTTAAAGTATTTCTGGTTGTCCATCCAAATCCGTGAACCTATGATGAAAGGAAGAAGTGGAATCTCTAGAACATGGAATCTCCATGAACCCAAGAGATAATGAAAAACATGAAGAAGAACATGAAGATTCCAAGAAAGAAAGAAAGCCCAGAACAACCAGTCATTACATCAATAATCACAATATTACCAAGCCTGATATGAAAGAAATCAAGCAGAAGAACTAAAAGTCGTGATGAAGAACAGTGTATGGAAGACTTATGAATGAAAGCATTGCAAGATCCAGAACTAGAGGTTCTCTCAGATGGAGGGAGAAGACTATGATGATTACTTGATCCAGTACACTAGACATATCACTACATGAGTCATTATATCATCCGCAACATCCATGAGTTGGAATTCTACATCAGATAAATGCAAAGAATGCTCTCCGGAGAAATTGAACAAAGAACGTATGAAGAGCAATCTCAAGACTTTGAGACATACCAGAAAGAGACTCCTGTATGCAGATAAGAAGAAGACAACTTGGCGGAGAACCTCCAATGCACAGCAGAAGTGTGGTGAAGATTTCCTATAACATCAAGATGACTACTCAGAAGATCATATCTCATGATGACAGAAGAAGTACCACATGGATATGTTCCAGTTCTCCAACTATGATATACTCTATTGTTCAGATCTACATGAAGCCTTCACAGTGTTCCAGACTATAGTACAAGCATTACATTATCCATGATAAAGTCCAGAAGGGAGAAAATGATTTATCCAATACATATCTCCATAGATGAGCAGATAAGCATACATTTTTGCAAAGCCTCTATTAAAGATGAAAGAACATGCATACTCAAGCTAGATCTCATGGAAATAACTCTCTTAGCTAGAAGGTAAGACTGTCCAAACTAGAAGAAGGTACGCACACATTTATTTTTGTGATTGAAATAACTCTCCAGTTAGGAGGGAGCACTGAAAATATTATTTATCTATGTAATTGAAAAATAGTCTAGATTGGACAGACGCTTTCCTGTTTAGAAAGTGGATTGAGATTTCTGACGAACAGTAACTTCCCATTGTAGTTAACATGGGAGGTAGACAGATTGTTGATGTATCATAGATAGCGACTTCCCATTGTGGTTAACATGGGGAGTGGTATAGGACAGTCATTCTTCTTGGAAGTCACTCTGAGTAGTGGTCAAGTAGAATGGTCTGCCTCGCCGGGCAGTCATTCTTTTGAAGTTCACAATTATGAGCAGTTTCGAAGAATGGTCCATTTTGGAGGTTGATGCAGGACAGACATTCCTCGAGGGTTATGCATTCTCTCCAGGTTACACTTTGTTTAGTGTCGGAGGAATGGCCCAGGGTGGGGAATGGTCCGGATAGTTATTCCTCGAGGGCAGACTCATTCTCTCCAGGTTACACTTTGTTTAGTGTCGGAAGAATGGCCCAGGGTGGGGGATAGTCCAGGCTCAACAATCAGGGGTAGTCATTCCTTAGGGCAGACTCATTCTCTCCAGGTTACACTTTGTTTAGTGTCGGAGGAATGGCTCAAGGTGAGGAATGGTCCAAACATTTCTTAGGGTTTATACATTCTATCCAGGGTGCACTTTAATTGGTGTAGGAAGAATGGCCTAGGGTGAGAAATGGTCCAGGCTCAGAAATCAGAAATAATCCTTCTTCCTTGTTTGTGAAGAATAGGGAAGATAGCCCATTGCTGATGAGGGCATATATTCTTTCAGATCTCACAAACGTGAGTGAAAGATCTGCCCAGAGGATTCAGTTTATCTTTAACAATATTTTCTATGCAGGATGGCATCAGATGATTGTTATGGAGACTACCTATCTCCAGACAGTAGAGATATACTACTATGGTGGACATGGTCCACTGTTCGTGAGGCAGATATTCTTTCAGAGCTCAAAGATGTGAGTGAAATATTGGACCAGATAATTCAATCTATATCATAACATTGTTTCTATGCAGAATGTTATCAGATGTTTGTTATGAAAACTATATGACAGTAGATGAGGACTACTGTGATGAATATGTTTCACTGTTCACAACCATATGTTGTTGATCAAGTACTTGTGTGTTACTTGATGTGGTAGTGAACCACTGGATTGTAGTTATGCACTACTATGAATAGACACAGTTGTGTTCTATCCTTGTTCTAATTTCCTTCAAGACTATCAACAGTTTATTGGATATATTGATCATCCAGATGGATGATGAACAGAGATTTTTCCAGACGGAAAACAGTTCAGAACCTTTACTCCTCTTGTATCGCTCTATGGTGAGAGTGACTTATCTAGAATCATATCTAATTACTCAGATGAAGTATGGTTTCGAGAGTTGATGCAGTTGATGGTGATGGTGATGCTCATGATCTAGTCATGAATTAGTCTAGATGACTATATTGATGCTACCAGGTAAATGGTATGTTTTTGTGCTCAAGTCCATTACCTGTAAATACCTCTCTAGCTAGGAGGGAGTGTTAATATTATGGTAGCTGCAGGAGGTATTTACCTCCACGTGTGAACCTGACTAGAATAGAAGACTCCGGGAAGCAAGAGAAACCCTAATGAGTTGGCTAATGACCATAGAAGCCTTGTCGGCTCAAGAATATAATTTATATTAGGTTATTAGCCTCCAAGAGAAGAAGTCAGCCAAAAATAATAATAATATACTAAACAAACACTTATCCAGAAGGAGAAGTCGGCCCCAGCAAAACTGGTAGGATTACTATAAATACAGGGCGCCAGTTCTCATTTGTAGCATCTCAGAATTGCAGTTTTCCCAGTTGGTGTGCACTGCAGTTGCAGTCTTGTGCGCAGGTTTGGAGGAGGGTTGCATGTGCAGTTGTAGCAGCAGCAAGTTTCAGTATTGGCTTGAATATCTCTTGGCTAGAGTTTGGACTATCTGATCAGCTGTTTGTGATGCGCTATCCTTGGGGAAAGATGTGCTACTCTTGGTTTGGCTATCTAGCCTAGGGTTTGCTCCCGGAGGAATTCTCAGTCAAGGTTAAGGTGCTCAAAGGGAGGCTTCAGCCTATGGTTGGGTGATGAAGGTATCGTCAATGGTAAAACAAGAACACCATCTTCTATATTCTAACACACTTATAGATAGACATTTGTGCCATTTATAAAATCCAAACACACATTTAAAAGACAAGTAAGTCGATAGGATTTTTATATTATAACATCAAAAGTTACAAAAAGTGTTTTTCTTGAGACCAAAATGTCAAAATGTTGAATCACATGGCTTCATATACATATTCATCAAGGATGTTGCTCGCTATAAAAAAAAACTTACCGTGCCACTTGACGGAGCAATCGACCAATGGATGCTGACACGCCAATTGTATGGCATTGGTAGCGTCGGGGTAACTCGTCCACGGTGATGTCGGGGTTGTTCATGGTCAATCCCTCAAGTTTTTGTTTGATCTCCTCGATATCCTCAGTTTCCACCCCTCAACCCACCACTACGCCTATCTCTCCATGTCTCTGGATAGGAGATGATCCTGGAGGCCTGAAAGGTGCCACATCTGCATTTGTTGAGAGCACTTGTTTAGTCTCGGATAAATAACAAAATCATTTTATAATTAAAATACCAAAAACAACATATAATAAAAAAATTGTTCTTACCTATCTCTCCCCACTGAGAACCCTCAGGTAAAGCCAAGTCAGGATCTCCATGGAAGTCAGTCCCATCATATGCATAGTCCTCAACCATGACAAGTCAATCCCTCAGCCACTAGAATAAATCTTTATCATATGTGACTATTGGCACGCCACCATCAAATTCCATGAAATCTACCCATATTTTCATTTGAGGATCCTGTGGAGCGGGTATTCCCCATTCCACATGTTGTAGGTGCAAAATGGGGATCCTCTCTAGGAAGAAATATACCAAAATAGATCTATATCTGAATTGTTTCATTCGACTGGTCCTACACTTTTTCAATTGTTTCTTCATGTTTTTTAGAAGACCCTCACACCAATTGAAAACTCGGGGCTCCATACACTCGATAGCATACTGAAAATGGCTTTGTAAATCCATGTGAGGAGTTGCACTCCCTGCCATTCGAGTGATAGTATAGAGGATAGTCCTCAAATCCAAGTATTTAACATCCTTTATGGAAATTTTTCCACTATGCTTCTATGTACCAGGTACGCAGTGATGTGCTACATAATAATCCATGGGTTCACCACCACCTTTGCTTCCCAATAGTGACACTCGGGAGCCTCAATGAGATAACCCAGTCAAGAAGTAAATGGAATTAATCTCTAAGGTGAGTGCATGAACACTCACATGAAAATACTTCTCATTGACATCCCACATGTGGAATAAGTACTAAAATAGCCTCAATTGGGATCGCATGCCCTGAACTTTGAAAAATTTTAGAAATCCATACTCCTGGAGTGCCATGACAGTGCCTAGAGCATTCCCAGAAAATTAATCTTCCTCCCCGTGCTCTCGTTCCCTCCACTCGAGCATAATGACTAATGAAAACCTTTCAAACAACATTAAAAGATGATTAGGTTCATCAAAATTTCAAAGTTGGAAGTTTTCCTAGCTCTATCTCTCTTTTCAAACATTGAGTTGTGGTCATCGCAGGGGCTCTTTTTCATGATAGGGTGGGCCTACGACGATCTCAAAGCACAATAACCCTTTGAAAATCGCCCATAACTTAGAACTTAAGCACTGAAAATGAAAATTCAAACCATGAAAAGAGAGAGGGGAAGAAGAATACCTACTTCATGGAAGAGGCTCGAGAAATCATCCAACGGACACTCCAGAACCGTCACTTGAAAATCAGAGGAAAAAGGGGTTTTTTGGCACTAGTTTGGTGAAAATACAAACGAAATGGTAAATGGACTAGTTTTGACCTATTTTATTCACTTTTACTATTTTAATTTCAAATTAAATTAATTTTTAAATATTGTAACCTATGCCCTAAACCTAATGAACTTTGAAAAGTGTCTCTATTGCAGGTTGAGAGATCTGAGGACGAGAATTTTGATATGGATCCTTCCTTTTTGGTCGTTTTTGCCTGTTTTTATGATGTATATATACTTTTAGGGTTTTTCAGGAAAAACTCTGAGCATGGTCTTAATTATTTCTCACACTCGTGAAACTACGAGAATGTAATCGAGTAACATTTTATCACTTTTTTCGAAATCGTAATGGCAATACGAAAAACAAACCCTATAGAGTCTCCTTTAAGCTCTTTTCAAGCTCCTTAAACATGAAAATATAGTCGAGCAACCTTGTTCTTTTCATGCTCATAAAATTATTTGAAGAAAACATTTGATGAGCAGTATATTATCTATTTTTTGGTCTCATCAGACTAACTTATGAAAAAGGACATTTTGGAGTTTTCTTTAAGTATTTTTCAAACTCTCTAAACATGTAAATCCCCTGAGTTTTATTTCTTTGGACTCATAAAACAAGCATCGAAAGGCCCATATGGGACCGAACCACAGCTTCCTAGGGTTACTTAAAAATACTCTGAGGGACTCATCTGAAGGATGAACTTACATCACAAGCATATGTTATCCTCCTCGAGCTTGCATAAAAATAAAGAGGTACTCGCCAAAAATGGTGGGGGGGAATTGGGAAATAAATGTATATATGTATCTGTGTTAGTGGCAGTAAGTCTCTCTTGAACATGACACCCCTCTTCATAATTGTATATGGGTTGTCTCTCGTTTGACCATCCGCAAGTCCATATGTTGGGTCCTCCTTGAGTCAATTATTCCAAGACAATTTTTGCGTCGTTCATATGTTCAAGAGAAGTTCAACTTAAACAAGCCTTCTATCGAGTCGTCCATCTGCAGTCCTTAAATTCTTACCATGTTGGCCTTCCTTGAGTCAGTGCTGAATCACTTTGTACTCTGATCTACTTTAAATTTGTTACCTATTTCATGTCATTTATGGGGGATACATTAAGACCCTCATGTGACGAGTCTTTTCCTGTTGAATTCAACTCATTGTCTGGGAACTAGACATAGAAATCATTTAGTACCTTGAAACTTGCATGCCTCAATGGCAGGTCTCCTCATTTTCAATAGTGGGTTCACATCATTGGCCCCTGATTGGAATATTCCATCGAGTGTTCGACTTCAAATCATTTATTCACATTCGTTGGATTGTACTAGAGTACCTTGGGATTCATTGACATCAATGGTGATTTCCCTTGCACTTGTTAACAGTATCCATTAATGACTGGTAATCAAGTGGTTTCTACCATGTTCGACTTCGACACCTGTAATCACATGGCTAGATTCATACTTCAAGACGATGGAAATGAAGACCCTGGATCTCACCATATCGATCCATGTTGCGATGGAGTATTCATAAGTTTGTACTGACACATATATCCACTATGTATGTCTCGTGGCTATGTCCAAATTTGAATTTTTAGAGCAAAGATTCATAGTGTATTTCTCATGGCTATGTTGAATCATGATGAAATGGATCCAAAGTGTATGTTTGGTGGCCATGACTCACTTGAAACTTATGATTAGAGTCACTTGTAGTTTGAGTATAGGAATTCCTACCTCTGAAGATGGTATATTATTATGCAGATGCTTGATTGTTTGCAGGTTTCCGACCGATGCGCTCCTTGTTTTCGACACACACATTCTACAAAGTATTCCAATTGTCATAGGTTCCAACTTTATAGTTTGGGGGGCATTATATTACACATTATTTTGGTCACCCTTGTGATCAACTAACAATATGTGCATAACTCACTTCTATGTTCCCTGGAGATACTAAATGAGACTTTCTCCATGAGAAAAGTGAATCATCTTTCTTTTCTTAAAAACATATCAAAGGAGATCACCGTAACCTGCTAAATTCTTGGGGTACAATGATGGTTGATCGTCACATGCTGCATCAAATTTGGATTGCGGTGTTGTCCCAGGGTGCTAGTGCATAGGGTGTGACGATGCTCAAACAAGAGAAAAAAATGAAATTCATGAAAGTTGTAGAAGGGAATCTTCTAGAAGATGAGGTGGCCTCTAATTGGTTTGGATATTAATCGCTTCTCTGATTTAGTAGGATCATCCTAATCTCCTCATCCATCCCTCTTTCACCCTATATAAATATGGATCTCTCATGGGAAAGGCTAGGCTTTCTTATGCATGAAGAATTCTGCTGAAGATTGTACTTGTGATAGCTTTCCTTTAGCTTTCCAAGTCAGGTTGTGAATGTTATTCATCAAAAAAATTGGAGAAAAGGTGTGTGTGTTGAAGCAAAGGGCCATTGGAAGGGACCTTGCAACATCAAGGCATGGGTTTTATTCTCCACTTTCATTCAATATAATTCACTAATACATTTCTTCCCTATAAATTTGTCTCTACTTTTATTGTATAACTCCTTGATATTATACATATACTTCATTGGAATATATATATCTTTGTTCTCCCTCTTTTTTTTGTGCTTCTTAACAGGTTCAACATCCCAAAAATCAAAATATGGAGCAAGGACAACACTAGTGACGATCAAACGTCATTTAAATGGTATGGCATTTGTCCTTCTCTAAACTAGTTTACATTACAATGAAATCTAAGGAGAAGCTTGTATTTTGCTCTGTTTTGTTCTAGCTTCTTGTTGAATTTAGGGAGATTAGTTTGTGTCTGCACTTAACTATTTTTACGATAACATTGGTCCACACCTAAGACACAATTGACATCATACCCTCTTGCACGGGAAAGAACATCCATGTAGCCAATTCGTCTTACATATGCATGACTAGCAACCTACACTTACACATGCATTAACCTGCAAAAGTGCATTCTATGATCACCTACAATGATAGCCTTTACAACCTTACAACATGCCTCTTTATAGGATTTACAATAGGAAAAACCTTAAATATTGGTGCCCAAAAATGGTTATAGATTCATGCATATCATTGGCTACAAATCTCGTAAATCCTGGGATTCTTTTACAGTCAACTCCAAGTCGGGTTTACCAGTTGGCCTTTATTCAGTCATCTCATGCCCACACTTTGCCCTCTTGTTGGTTGACTTGTCATCGATATCTTCGACTTCAACTTTACCAAGTCTAATTCCTTGACCTTCAACTTGTTGTCGATCTACCTCGACTTTGACCTACTATCGATCTACCTCAACTTAGACCATCAGTCGATTCACCTCAACTAGACTTTCACTGCAAAGAATATAACAATCCAACAGGCACAAGTGTGAGAAATAGATAATGCTCCCTCTCCTTCTACTCATCACTCAAACTACAAAAGTGTGATAAAGGGCCAATGCTCCTTCTCCTCCCAAAAATTACCAAAGTATGAGAAAGATCATGTGCTCCTTCTCTTCCTCACAAATATTAATAGTGTGAGAAAATGCCAATAATTACTCAAACTACAAAATTGTGAGAAAGGGCTAGTGTTGCTTCTGCTCCACCAAAAAATTAATAAAGTATGAGAAATGGCTAGTCCTCCTTCTCTTCCTCCCAAAATTCACTGTAGTGTGAGAAAGGGTCAGTGCTCCTTCTCCTCCTCACTCAAATTACAAAATTTTGAGAGAGGTTCCTTACTCCATCTTCTCCTCACTTGTATGACAGAAGTATGAGAAAGGGTCAATGTTCCTTCTCCTTCTCCTCATCACTCTAATTACAAACGTGTGATAAAGGGCCAATATTGCTTCTCCTCCTCCCAAAAATTACTAGAGTGTGATAAATAGATAGTGCCCATTATATTCCTCTCAAAAATTACTAAACTTAGTGTGAGAAAGGGCTAGTGTTCCTTCTCCTTCTCACTCAAATTACAAAAGTGTGAAAAAATTCCCATGTTCCTTCTCCTTCTAATGTACCCAATACCCTTTGTGCACTTTGAGAATATGGGGTACTTCTTCAAACCACCAAATTCACACCAACTTCTTATCTTTGATACCAAAATCGATTATATTGACTAGCTATAGAATTTAGCAATGAAAGTAAAGCTACAGTAACATAAGTGTTTAACCATAAATTTTGAACTTAACACATGCAGATTTATAATAATTTTATCCATGAGTATGAAAATTAAAATCATGAGTATGGAACTGCATAAACTGTAAATAATATTATGTAGAACATAAAGCATAATAACCTTGAATTTCATAGCACAACCACATATACTTATCTCACGGGGGCTTCACCTTGTTGACCAATATATTATCATGTTCATGCATAAAGGGGGGTTTTTAATTGTGAAAAATAGATTCAATATATTGTAGGTATTGGGGTGGGGGATGTGAGATATGAGGGGATTTGTAGGTATTGGGGGTTATAAAAAAGGGTGTCAGGTAAAAATAATGAATATCTAGTAAAAATAGGGGTTTTTTTAATTGGAAAGATGTATTAGGAGGGGGTTCAAAAAAAGGATTTTGGGAGGTATTTATTAATATCTATTGAAATTAGGGGTATTCTTTAATATCCCATGAACGCATGTGCTATGTCACGGATTCACTAAGTGGAGACCCTGTGACTTATCTTTCTAGGAAAACAATCCATCAATTGGTTGCAGAAGAAGGATTTTCCACCCAACCATAGGTGCCCTATTACACTAATTATATATCCATTAGAGGCCACCCTCAAGTTGAGGCTATGATTCCACAAAGGTGAACTCTTCCCATGGACTTCTCTAAATCTCTTCTCACAGCCCAATTCTCAAGTTCACAACCAATATTTAATACTATAACAATCCCAATCCATATCCTTCTTCCCTATCATTCTACACAACCCAAGGAACGGGGTCCCATTCTCTGCTTAGTAGTCCCTCAAGATACCATGCTTCCCTCCAGTGCTCCAACATGAGTTAGATAGGAAATATCACTACTAGGATTCTAGGGATTATCAATTGTACTGAATTTAAAGAAACATTGATTATGATCCACACATCCATAATTTTCACATATGTTATGTCTATTGCTTTCCATCATTTGATTACGGTATTCTCATGGAATTTCACTCAAGGATAAGTCTCTTGATTTCCCCCAACCAAATGACATTTCATAGGGTAATTTGAACCCCTAATACTTTGGAATCTCTATTAATTCAAATGGCACCCCAAAATCATTCAAACTCCCCTCTCAAAACCTTCAACTAGATGATAATTCACTTGCATGGAAAAAAGGAATAGCTTAAGTTTGCATGTAATGGAGGGGTCACATATCTTTATGGACAACCCACATAGCTCCTTCATGCAATTAATCCCAAATCTTAATATAACAAGGATTAATTAATAATCTAAGCACATAATTAATATTGCAAGGACTTTAGTTTAGGTCATTTCCCCCTTGTCTTTCCCATCTTGTGGAGTCATAGCCCCCCATTATTTTGTCATTATTTTATGCATTTGGTAATGCATTTTTTTTACTATTATTCAATGTACAATATTGCATATTACATCATTTTTTTTTATCCATTCATTCATATACATACACAATACTAATCTAGGGGTCAAAACTAGGGTATTTCATTCCCCTCCCCCTATCTTTTGCTCCATCCTTGGTCCACATCATCATTATATACAATAATTTTTACATTTAAATATCAAAACAACTATGGATATGCCTCTTATATTTCCTCCTCCAACTCCCACATTGTTTCTTCATTCTTCAGTTGCATCCACAACGACATCCTCTTGTTTGAAATTTTCATAGTTTTTTGTTATGTTGTACAAAATGAATTTACATTGGCTTTTCACTTCCTTGGGTAACCTCTTAGGACTAAGAATATCAACATGTACCTTTTTCAATCATCAAGAAAACCATTGGTATAACCATTTTTATGCAACAATTATCCCATTCACAAGAATCTTCACTTTCACAAATGTTGACAGGTCCTAAAACCCAATTTCAAACAACAGGTGTTAAACCCAAAGAGGAGGCCCAATTAGACTCTTCTTTGTTTGGTGTACTAAAACCCTCCAAATTATAAGGTCTGACAACCTTGTTTGATGGGATATAATTAAATTAAAGAAATTTTGGTATTTTTTGTACTTTTTATTAAAGAATCTAAATAAAGCATTAAACTGGTAAAATGACTATGCTATTATAAAATATAAAGATGCATAAATAAAAAGTAACTCAAAGATTTTTAAAAATATATATTCATATAAAAGTTATAGAAATAATTCCATTTAACTTTAATACAAATAAGAAAAACTAAATTTAAGAAGCAATAAAAGAGAAATTATCTACACTTAATCATAACAAAGATTAATATGATGATAAAAAGAAATGTTATTTCATCACAAAAAAATATGAAACAATCAAACAAAAATTACATACAACCACTCAATATTGTTATCATGTAGAAAATTCTATAGTAATCATCAACAAGAAAAAAATTTCACTAACAACATTGGCCTCTTAATTACATACAACCACTCAATATTGTTATCATGTAGAAAAGCCTATAGTAATCATCAACCATAAAAAAATTTCACTAACAAAATTGGCCTCTTAATTGTCTTCTTTCATTCCATTTAAAGAGTAATATTTACATTGGTCTTTCCAAATACTCAAGATAAAAAGAAAAAATCCAAAATCCCCATTGATTTCTTTCATTCTGTCTCAAATAATTGTTTCCAAAAATAATTAAATTAACTAACTTCAAACTTAAAACCCTATTCTATTCTAACCAAGGTCATCACCTTGATCACTTAGGATCTTATCTTTATATTTTCCTCATTTCTCAAATAGACTTTGATAAAGTTCAATATGTGGAAAAACATGATGCTTTAGTGGGGCCCCTAAGGTTAATACTTATTTTTCTTATCTTTGAGAATATTTTTCAATCTTAGGAAATGAAAACTCTAGAAAAGCAACTTTATTTGTTTCTTCAATAAGAAAATCTTATAAGTGTTCACTCTTTATGCCTTTAATTGCTTGAGACTCCTCTCTATCTTGAATAACAAAATCTTCAAACTTCTTCATCACTTGTTCCACTAGATAGAAATCATCAAGGGGGGGCAATGAATTTAAAGGATAAATGACATTGTACCATGATATCTTCAACAAAATCCAAAACCTTCAAACATTGCATCTAACTATCCTCTATGCTTGTTTGAATTTTCTTATCTAGGATTTCCCATAAACTTAAATCTGCCTCTATTTCCTCTGTTTCTTTTTTATCAAGCAATCTAACATTATACTTTTCCTCTCCTTTAAGTTTATAAAAACCTTCAATGAAATCTAATTGATCATAAGTTGTATCTTGAGTTTCTTTGCATTGTAGATTCTTTTTATATATAATGGAAAGTTGCAGGGTATGTTCTTATAGCTTGAAATATTTAACATAAAAAACCCTTTTGACATTTGCATTGGATTCAAACACTACCATTACATGATCAACAAATACATTAATTAATTTTTTAGCAATTTTATCTAATTCCACCTGTTCTTCCGACCTTTTGATCCTTTTCCTCAACTAGACCATATCATTTTCTTCCTTTTGTACTCTATCCATAGTATCTTGTGTGAGTGTTAATATAGATGTTATCAAATCAATCAATTTAGTGTTCTTCACATATATAACTTGTTCCTCAGTTACATAAGTTACAGTTTCTCCTATTTATGATAGCTTCTTCTTTCTATGAATCTATTTTACAATTCTTTGTTGTTTTTTATTATGTTCTAACAGTTCTAATTCTTCAACCCCCTCTAACATAGCTAACTTTGTGTCTTGAGTTGGTACACTCCCAAGGATCTCGGGGGTGATCACTTCTTCCATTTCAGAACTCTTCCTCTTCTCTAGAACCGTGGGTGCCTTATCAAGTGATAAATTATCTGTGTTTCTTTCTGAAGGACCTCCTACTTATTTGCTCACTTGATCTTGTTATTGTTGTTTTAAACTTGCTTGCATTTCCTACTTCTTTTTCTCTTCTTCTTTTTCCTCTATCTCTTTTTTTTTCTCTTGTTCTACTAATTTATTTCCTTTTCTTGTTGTTGTTCTGCCAATTTTATTATGTCCTCATCTTGTTGCAGTTTTATATGCTATGCCTCTTTATGTCCCTTTTCCTTTGCTTCTTGTTGTGATTGTGTCTCTTCTTCCATGGCATGTGCTTCTTTTTCCTATCTCTCAAACTCAGCTTGTGTTTGTTCTTTTTCTTCTGCCTCAATCTTCTCTTTTTCAGCTGCAATCGTATTATTCTCTTCTTGGGCCTTTCAGAGTCTCTCAACCTCTAAATTTTGCTCAATTCTAGCTTCTTTTTCCTCCAAGGATAGGCTATAAAAAATGATATCTTCTTTATTTTTCATCCTACCTTCCACTTCATTCTATGAAGTAATATCTTGATATATTAATTCATCATCACACCTTTCATGAATATATTTCCAAGACCACAAATATAGTTGCAATGCTTTCACATTAATCCTTGTGGATCATGTATTCTAAATTGGCCTTGTTGGAATTTGAATTCCAACATTAGATTTCCCTCCTACTTAGCATGATTAAAATTTGAAATCTTGTAATGCCCAACATAAAAATTATAAGGGATAAAAAAAATATTCTTAGCATCTTTAACAAGCAAAGAGTTAAAGCCTTGTAAGATAGTCTAGTATGCAATTTCAGATAGAACTAACTTATTTGGAACATGTATGGGTAACAAATGAGGATATATCTTTGATTACAATCCCAATATGTGTTTTTGCAAAGGATTACATGTCTAACATTCCCCCCCAAAACCCTAGGCCTTCCTTGGCCACCTCCCTTGACCCTCCTGACCCTCCCAACCCCCCTTGTCCCTCTCGACTCTCCTGACTCCCCATGGCTTATGTGGATCTGGATTTGGATCCCCCTCTATACTTCCAAGACAAAGTCGTTGCCTTCAAAGCCCTCGTGGTTTCTCTTTTCCCTCCTCCAACACAACCCAACACCTCTCGGTTTGTAAAACAATTGGAGTAGATCCTAGAAGTCTCAATCCCTGACACCATCGTGAGAAGAAAATCTTTTTCCTTCACCTCTCAAGCACTTTTTGGTCAGTTCATGGGCCTTTGTCCCCCACCTCGACAAATAGATATTTGGATTGAGTGGAACTGGCACCCCTTGGTTCAAGGATGTATGAATCATTTCTTCTGCGGTAAGGGCTTCTATAATTTTTATTTTGAGCTTAAATCAGACAGAGATATCATCTTCAGAAATGGCCCATATTTCTTTGGACCAAGAGGGTTATATATAAACAAATGGATGCCTGATTTTGACCCAAAAAACAATATTCCTTTGATTTTTCTAGTATGGGAAAGGCTTCCACACTTGCCTTTTCATTGTTGGGGTGATGAAGTCCTGAAAAGAATAGGAGACGCCCTAGGGAAATATATTGATAGGGAAGAGCCTAGATCCATCCTTTATTCTTGTGTTAGGATCTTCGTAGAAGTATAACTAGAAAAAGGGATCCCGGAAGCAATCAAGTTAAATTTGGACGACTGGATCCACATCCAAAAACTAGACTATGAAAATCTTATGTTCAAATGCAAATCATGCCATGAATACGAGCACTTTGCAAAGAACTTCCCCAATAATAAGTAGTCCTCAGAAGTTGAAGCATCCCCACAAGAAAACGAATGGCAACATGTTCGCAAAAAAAACTCCAGTGACAAAAATAATCGATCTTGTCCAGGACCCCCAGGCCCTTCGCCCACCACAAAACCCTCACGTCAAAAACCTTCCCTGAAATCCCCATCCAAAAAGGATCCCTCTTCGTCCCCCAACCCTCTCCTCAGTTGTAACCCATTTTATTCATTAGGAGAAGCCTCCTCAAAGAAGGGCCCTCCTCCAGTCACAAACTCTTCCTCTCCCCCTGATCCACCCCTAATCGGCATCATCGACGAGTCAGACACAGATGATCCCTCCATGGAAGAAGCACAAGTATCCACACAGCAAGAAAATTCAACCTCAAACTTGCATACTCAATATAATCAAGAAAAAGAAGAAGGAGAGATCCCATTAGAAAAGCCAAGAAAATCGAGGTGATGAACGAATAAGGAAGTCAGAGAAGAATAAATAACTAAAGAAAAGGCTCAATGAAAGCAACAGACTATATAACACACAATCTACACATCCATAAGGAAAGCAGGAACTAGAGGAATGGATCACTCGGTCCACAACAACTGAGCCCCCTCCAACCCCCTTTAATGATTTTTATCTCCTGGAACTGTAGGGGCTTCGGCAGTAAGCTTAAAGCCAAAGCTCTAAAAGATCTAAAAAAAATGGCCAGCCCCTCAATCATCCTTCTCTAGGAAACCAAAATGCACTCATCATCACTTCTTGAAGCAACAAACAAAATTTTCAACAACACTGGCGGAGCGGCAGTCAGCTCTCAGGGAGCCTCTAGAGGCATTGCAACTCTTTGGAATGAACAAATATGGAGCTCTGAGGTAATCTTTGAAACCCAAAATTGGATCTTAACAGTCCTAAAAAGTAAGGATAATAGCATTGTCATTTATGTGGTCAATGTCTGCATGCCAAACTCTTTATAAGGACAAAATGGCAACCTAAACTTCTCTCTCAGATCTCTAAAACTCCATAGACCCCTCTTCTTGTATAATCGGGGGAGATTTCAACACCCACCTTAGCCTCAGAGAAAAAAAAGGAGGAAGCAAAGTAAGAGACACCTTCTCAAAAAACCTTACCCACCTCATTTCAGATTGGGACATGCAAGACATCAAACCCACCAAAGGAAACTACACCTAGAACAACATACGAGCTAGCCTTCAACACATTGTAGCTCGCCTGGATCGTTTCCTTATCAACAACAATTTCCTCCTCTCCCCTTTCATCATATTCTCCCAAATGATCACATTTACAATATCAAATCACAAACCCATTACCCTCTCCTTCCTCTCCCCTCGGAACTTTGGCCCCCTCCCCTTCTGCTTTAACCAACTCTAGATGGATAACCCAGCCATTCCCTCTCTAGTCACAAAATCTTGGACCGCGTCCTTCTCTGGTTCCCCTAATTTTATCTGGGAAAGTAAGCTCAAATCCGTCAAGCTATCACTCAAAGACTGGATGAAAAAGTCATTCACAACCCCCCAACAGGAAAAACAAGAAAAAATAGAGCAGTTCAAACAAATCAAACAGAAAATAGAATCTGAACCAGTAACAGAAGCTCTGATGAATCAAGAAAAAGAGACGCGGCAGCATCTTCAGTCCACCTTATGCAGAGAGGAAGAACACTGGCGCCTAAAGTCTAGAAGCCTATGGATAAAAGCAGGAGACTCAAACACCTTCTTTTTCCACAAAGTAAGCTCAATCTCGGAGGGAAAAAAACACAGTTACCTCCATTACCTCTAGCACAGGGAAACAAATTGACTCATATGAATAGGTTAAAGTAGAGGATTATCACCATTTCAATGATCTATACCAACAACCAATTGAGGAAGTAACAAACATGGAGGCTACCAACATGCTAGAAAATATCCCTGAGTTAGTTTCAAAAGTAGGAAATAACCAACTAACTCAGGATATCTCAGAGGAAGAAATAGCCAAAGAAATCTAGAGTTTGGATCCAGATAAACCTCCTGGACCTGACGGATTTCCAATCAGATTCTATCGATCCTATTGGGACATCATCAAATGGGAATTGAAGAAAATGATAAACTACACTTTGCACAAACAGAAATTCGGAGGAGAAACCAACTCTACCTTCCTAGTGCTCATTCCCAAAGAATCCAATCCCTCCAACTTCTCTTGCTTCCACCCCATCTCACTCTACAACTCCTCATATAAAATCCTCACCAAAATTATCGTGAACCGTCTCACCCCCTTGATTACAAAGTTAATCTCAGAAAACCATATTTTCTTCCTTAAAGACAAGAAGATAATAGACAACATTGTTATGGTTCAAGAAGCCATCCATTCTAGCAAGAAAACTAAAACTTCAGGTATGGTCGTCAAGCTCGACATGGCAAACACTTTTGACCAAGTCAAACATAGCTTTCTCTTTTCAATCCTCAAAGCATATGGATTCTCAAAAAACTTCATCAATTGGATCAAAGCTTGCATTAGTACGCCTTGGGTCTCTCCTCTCCTTAATGGACGTCCCGCCAATTTTTTCAAGGCAAGAAAAGGCCTTCGAAAGGATGCCCCCTCTCTCCCTTTCTTTATATTTTTCTAGCAAACTCTCTCAGCCGAAAGTTGGAAGAGGAATGAAGAAAAGAAAAACTCCCTGGTATACTCATAGAGAGAGGGGTAAAAAAGATAAATCACTCTCAATTTGCAGATGACACTCTCTTACTAGGATCAACCACAATACGCATCGCCAATCATTTTCAAAATATTCTCAGCTCCTTTCTAACATCTTCAGGTGGAAAGCTGAACACATCTAAATGTAGAATTTATGGATGGCATGTCCCAGGACATATAAAAGAACAAATCGCCAGAATATTCAGCTTCCTCATCATAACTACATGGAACCATTTTAAATATTTGGCAATGCATATTTTCCTTAGCTCTTATGGTTCTTCATCTTGGTTAGAAATCGTTGAGAAAATATCAGCAAGAATCCAGAATTGGGGAGGTCACTAGCTCAATCCCGCTAGGAAAACTGTCTTAATCAAATCAGTCCTTTCCTCCCTCTCCATCTTTCAATGCTTAGGACTACTAGCTCCCAAAGGAATTATAGAGAAAATCTTCAGAGCTTTAAGATGCTTTCTCTGGACAGGCGACAAAACAAATACAAAAAAATTCCACCTTATAAACTGGAAACAAATCTTCTAGCCCTACAACAAAGGAGTTCTAGCCATCAAGGACCCATCCATAATGAACAGTTCATTGGGAGCTAAGATAGCCTGACATTTAATCACGATTCATTGGGAGCTAAGCTAGCCTCGATGGATCCATTCCCACCCTCCCAGGCTCCCCGATATGGCGCCTTCTCAAAAATGTTTCTCCTCTTATTCATGCCAAACTGTCTTCGGCCCCTAGAAATGGAGACACGATAAATATCTGGTCAGACCGTATCCTCAATCATGAACCTCTGAGATCCCATGTGACTCTCCATCCACTTAAAGACTGGTGTTGCGCAAATATCTTCTCCAAGATTCGAGATTTCTACCTCTGGAGCAATGATGGGGATTGGACAAATTGGAAGTCTCCTAACCCCCCAGAGTTTCTCATCCCTCTCCTCCCATCTTCTTCAACAATATGGTCGGTTGCATCCCCCTTAATCACTCCATCCCAGAATCCCGAAGTTGGCGTGATAAATATTTTTTCATCAAGGACGGTTATACCCATATTATTTATGAAACTCACAGCTCCCCTCCCTCCAAAATCTAGAAAGAGATATAGTCTGACCCCTCATTACCCAAAATCAATACTTTATGTCGGCTCTTGGTCCACAGCAAAATCTTAACAACTGAAAACCTCTTCAAACGAGGCATCCAAGGCCCCTCTCGTTGCCCCTTTTGTCTTGAAGCCTCAGAAACCATCACCCACCTTTTTATGGATTGAAATTTCACTACCCAAGTCTGGAACCTCATTTATCTCCCCCTTCCAAATCCCCCCCCTCCCTTGAGAAATTGGAACAACCTTTTTACCTTCTCGAAACAAAGATATGTTGGCAGCTTCAAAAACAAAAAGTTCACCCTTCTCTGGAGACAAATCCCCAAATATGCCTATTGGGATCTTTGGCTAGCTCACAATCAAGCCATCTTTCATAAGAAGCTTCTCCCTATGCATAACATTTTTTCCAAGATATGTGGCCTAATATCAAAAGTATTCATGGTCAAAGTAGTTGGTTTTGGCCCCCCAGGCATCTTGGAACCAAGTGAAGAAGATTGGGTCACCCACATTCGGAGGCCATCAAAGGCCACCCTTGCCTCTCCTAGGCAGGCCCCCAAACAACAAGATTGGCAATTACACATTTACAACAGCAAATTCTCTCACTGRAAAAGACATACCTCCCTTCTCTTCTTCAACAGAGCAACAACAGGTAACCCAGGGGTGGCAGGTGCRGGGGGAGTCATTTATGATTCCAAGGGGRAAAAAATAGTAGAGAATTCATGGGGTATGGGAAAAGMAACTAATAACATAGAATAKATCCTCGCAGTCTATATGGGACTAAAGTTAGCTCAGGAGAGGAACACTCAAACTCTAATTGTTATGGGGGACTCCAAAATAGTCATAAAGTAGATTTGAGGTCGGTCAAGTTCGCCAAAAGGCCCTCTCAAAAGCATATGCTCAGCTATAAACTTGCTAAAGAAGAACTTCATCAGCCAGAGCTTCTTCCATATCTTGTGAGATCAAAACTCAAAAGCAGACAATTTGGCGAAAGCAGCAAAAAGTATGGAACAGAGCCACCTACTTACCAATCAAACCCCCTCTTATGTTTGCTTGCCTTAACTTCACATGCCCTTTCATCCCCCCCTCTAACCCAAGTATCAATTATACCCATCCCGAACCCTCTCCCCCTCTCATAACCCCTCAAACATTTCCTCGCCTCTCCTTCCTTCCCCTCTCTTACCCCCCCTCCCTGCCCCCTCCTCGCCTCGACCCTCGAGCCACTCCCTCCCCCCTTTCCCACGCCCACTTTCTCCCCCATTTTCTTTGGCACGTGCCTCCTTGCTTCCCACCTGCCTCCCCTCTCCCCCCTCGTATCACCCCTTCCCCCTCACTCGAGCCCCCTTTATATTGAGGATCCTTGTCAGAAATTCCAAATGATTTTCCATCACTCCCCTACGTCAGCTCTTTACTTCCATTCAGTGAAAATTCTCTCTCTCATGGGATGTGATGGCTCCCTTAGCTCTTAACATTTTTTTGATCCTTTCCAATTGGATTCAGTCGAACCTATTTATCTCTCTCACCTGACTCTGCATCCCTCTCGGCTCTGGAAATATCTCCCTGCTTCCTTCTTCTCGACTCTTCCTCCCATCCAACCTCTGCTACCTTTTGCACAGGGCCTGCTCACCCCTCGACCACTACAAAAACATGCAGCGAAGGTCCAGAGTCCCTTGCACATGTCCAGTCTGCGCCACTGAAGAACTTTGTGAGAAATTCTAAGCTCTGTGAATAAACTACAGGCGCATAGAAGAGCGCTCAGGCTCGCGGCATCGTGAACTCCAACAGGAAAACCAAGTGATCCGGGAAAGCATGGTCAAAATTCAGTCTCAGATGCAGCAACAGGAAATCAGACACAACTAATAATTAGAAATTGTCCTCATGGGGGTCAACCGAAATACAAGGCAGATAGGAGCAGTCACCCAACGTCTAGGAAATCCCTAATAGCAAACTCACTCTGCAGGCATGGATGAATCATGATTACCTTCAACCTTCTACACTGCTGCTAGAAATGAGCAGCACGTCTCAATGGCTCCAGGGTTCACATATCATGTTTGGGAAGAAGATAACCAGCCTTAGCACTACGTGGAAGCACACCAAGCAGAGAAGAATCCAGCAACATAGGAGAACGAACTAGGGCATCCCTACATCTAGCTTTCGATTTTTTATGAATTGTAAATTTATGTTATTATTAAATAGTTTTATTTCCATTTTCACATGGAAAAACTGTAGCCTATACAAAACAATGGACAAACCTCTCACCGGCATAGATAGACATTTGTGCCTCTATGGAAACAACAGAGGTTCCTGCACCCTGCCACCTGTATCTTTTTGAATTTTGGCAGTTTTTGATATATTATAAATACACCTGTTTCTATTAAAAAAAAAACAAATGAGGAGATGGAATGGCTCCATATATCCTAAAATAAGTGAACTTCTCTTGTATATACCATTTTCCAATACATTTGAATATTCCTTTGGCCTCCTCTGTAATCCTAGGGCATTCTTTGTGAAAAATCAAATTGAATAGAGGGGCTAAGAAATTATCATGGATGGAAGCATAAACTATGTTATATTTTTTCTCTCATAAGTCTTGATGGTATTCATGTACAAGAACTTATGAACTAGTCCGCTGCCATCCCATCCCTTGAAATGTATTATGTGCACACACACTATCTAACAAATATGAACCTTGTGTTAAAATGGCTCCCCAATTGAACATAATTCCCCTAGTAACCACTCTATGTGCTATAGGCATCCAATCATTCTTAAAATAGGCAGAATCTTTTTTCCCATTGAGAATGCACGTGAGATCCATAAGATTGTGTGTGTGTGTATGTGGTTCCTTGAGATTCATCATGTTATACAAGCCATCATTTTTATGAAATAATTTGTTATCTTCTATCAACCAATTTGTAAAGATTTCCTTGGGGTCATTTTCATTATGGAAATTGGTTACAAATTCTATGTTAAAACTTTTCACTACTTCAGGAAATTTATTGTATTTCTCCATGTCGAAAACCTTGAATGAAGCTATAATATCTCCCTTTTCTTGCTTAATAACCCTTCCTTTGTATCACTATGGTAAATAAGCCAACCAATGGTTTCAGAACATGGGAGAACAAGTACTCTAGCTACTACAAAGTGTAAACATGATTTTCTAATGTTCTGATAAACTAAATCATCATAGATTTCCTATCAAGGTCTCTTAGTGGCTGTTGATGCTTGAAATTGTTAGGACTGAAACAGAAACCTCACGAGGATGTAAATCCCCCTACGTTTTTATAGAGGTGGTACTCCTCTTTACTTTGAGATATTCTTGGTATTTTAGATATTCAGAATATGGGACTTTCCAAAAGTCTGTTGTGGTAATCAAAAAAATATAAATATAGCAATAAAAATAAAAGGAAGATGTTTTGTTTTCTATTTTTTTATAAATTTCCTGAGAAAGGACTAGGAACCGCGCATTTTCACACATTTAAAGCAAATAAGCAAAATTTCCTCGCATCCATCATAGTTTAAACTAAAGATTTATGATCAAATAAAAAATAAAAAGAAGATGATTTGCATGCATAAGAGAACTTTAACGAATTGGACAAATGGGAAGCTCAAATAAATATAATGATAGATCAATATCAAATACTTTATACTCAAAACTCAGAGTTACAAAGCAGAGTCGAAACTGATCCCGAAATAGCTCTCTTGAAATTTCTAAAAATATATAGTTTGTTACATACTTTGAAATTTAAAATGTGTTTGTCTTAAAGCATGGGATTGGGGCTCCCACAGACCATAAATAAAATATACACAAGAATTAAGCTTGTAGAAGGAGGATTATGGGTGGTAAAAGAATAACAAGACCTGGAAAGAAGAAAAGAGAAGTTATTAGTCTTCAGTTAAACCTTTATATTCAAAGAAACAGAGTAATTGGATGACGGAATTGATAAATAAAGAAAGATGTAATCAGAAAAACTTACTATGATGGTCTCTCATGTCTTCACTTGCTTGTTGTTGTCCTTTTATTGTCTTCATTGATGGTTATAGGAATCGTCTCAATTGTTTCTTGCCCTTCTAGAAATTCTTGTACACGTTTCTTCTTGAAAATTTTCCTTTAATTAATGCCTCATTAATTCATCATTAATTAATTCACATCATTAATACAAGTATATTGAAAGTGGGTCCCTCTCTCTTTTTTAATAAAATTTTTAATTAAACTTGTATTTTTTGAAATTTAATTAATTTCCCTTTAAAAGAGGATGATTGTGTTTTAATTATATTGGAATGATAATAAAAATTTTAGCGATGTAAATCATTTCATATGTGATACTCATCATCTTATCTTTCCAATGATATAAAATTTGTCCAAATCCGTCGCCTGGATCTCAAGATATGAGCTCATGAAGTTGAGTTGTCACATTGGCTCATTAAAAAATGTAGCTGAATGATATTTTAATTTATGAGAAAAATGTATCAACTTTCAGAACTTGAAACCTATACCACCATCTTCTACGTTGAAATGCCTTTCCGACAGTATAATTTTTTCTGCAAACAGAGGTTGGGAGCTCAAGATATATCCTTTGCAAGTTCATGACTCAGCCACCGTCGATTAAGTTTGATTGGTAAATGTGGACCCTTGATTTAATTTCGATCTCCTTTGTTGAATTTCAACTTTTCTTCATTATTATTATCACATGTGTATGCGAATAAGAGAGTCTTAGTGGTATATAATGTTAAGTGTAACCTACACTTGATAAGAAATAAAGAGGAGAGGAGACTATGGAGCTTGGATGATTCAACCCTTGGAAAATTGTTGAATATAATAATGATTTTGCATGCCCAATCAACCACCAATATGTCCAGTCAGCAATGATGAGTCACCCAACCAAATGTTTCCACGTGTCATCACTCAGTAGGCCAACAATCTGCCAATAAGAATATTCCATATGTCATCCAATAAAATCATTCCATGTGTCACTTTTTTGTATGCTACCACGTGTCTCCATTAATTAGTTGCCATGTGGCAACATCCATTTAATTGTCATGTGGATATATCTCATTGGTTAATAAAGTTCCATGTGTCACTTGGAGATGTTCCTCATAGAACTTAAAATAGGAAAAATATTATTAAAATAATATGGCGGGTTTGCAGGGTTACGTGAATGTGAAGGTAGGTGAGAATCTTAGAAATCATCGTGAACCTGCGGTAAGACATAGTAAGAAATAAGTGTGAAAATTTCTAAGTGTTAACTAAAGTGGATAGGAGAGGAGAATCGGTCGGATGGACTTGCACATAATATATGAAAGAAATATTATATCACCAACTCGTGAACCCGCGGTAACTCATGTAATTGGCTAAGTGTTGGAGGAGTTACATAGTAAAGAGTAGTAAAAAGAGTTGTGTGCATTATGAAGGTGGTGGAAGTCAAAGTGCATTGTGATGGTAGCGGAGATAAAACATACTCTTAGGAAAATTCACCAACCCACGAACCTCGGTAAGCCATAGTAAATAAGACCAAGTCTGGAAAGTATATAATGGGTCACATGAAATATGGAAAGAAATATGAAAAATATGAAAAATGAAAATAAATATGTGGGATATAAAGGAATTATGTGAAATTTGGGAAAGGAAAAAAGGAAAAGGAAAGAAATGGAAAAATGGGATAATGAAAATGGAAAGGAAAATAAAAAGAAATGTGAAAATAAAGGAAAAGGGAAATGAATGTGAACGTGGAAAAGAATAAGGAAAAATGGATAAGTGTGGAAAATGGTGAGGGGAATATGAAAGTAATGAGACAATGGGAAAAATGACTAATTATAAAATGAGAGAATGAATATAGGTGAAGGGAAAGGAGAGGAGAGAACATGTCACTTAGAACATTTTTCATATTTCTTTTTGCAATACCTCCATTGGACTTCTAGAAAGAAGTATGTGTATATTGGTCATAGAGACTCTGATTTTGATTCCGTGAAATGCATGGCGAATATAATACCAAGGGCTATGCAATGAACATATAATAGTTCAAAAATATTCATATTCCAATATCAGTTTTTTATTATTATTATTATTCCAGGAGCGGGGACATATAGGTGACCAAATTTTGGTCAACAATTAGCTCCAACTACGGGACAGTGACCCCCTGTGGGTCGTTGAGAACACCAGAATATCAAGACCAAATACCTTCTCCATTGGGCTGTGGAGTCATCTTCAAAATGAATTCTTGTGATTCTTCTTATTTCATGGAGTTACCTTCAAGTTTGATTGTCTTATTATACAAAACTGAACTGAAGAAACAAAATATATACATACATGATCTACCTACCCTAACTTACTTGAAATAAATGGGAACCTTAGGTATAGGAAAATTTCCAATAGAGCCATTCGAGCATCCCATTGACTTGTGAAATGGGCTCCAGCAGTAAGAAAAAGATTGGGGTTGCTACCAATAAATCAAGACCATGAAAATCAGGAGCATGCCGAAAATGTACCACAATGGGATCGAGCAATGTGTGCAGAAGACTTGTTTGCATTGGCGGGATAAAAATACTTTTGAACCATAATTCAATGAAATCAAGTATTGTCTTCTCAAGAATACTATTGTCTTTGATTGGTTGAGGAGTTTTCAACATAAGAATACATTCATCATTTTCCTTATTTCCAACCACTTCCAAGGTTATTGATTCATCAAAAATCTCAAGGTGATCTTGCTCATCATTCTTCTCAAGATTCACTTCTTCCATCAATTCTTCTTGTTACAATTTCTCTTGTAATGTTTCATCATCTATTACAAGGATGAAATCTTCTTGTGCATTTGGTGGAGGCTCCTCAATTTCATTCTCAAATTTGTTGCTTGAAATATCTTCATATGGAGCATATAGGAGGCTGAAATGTTCTTCTTGTAATTAGGAATTTTCATCTTCGTCTTTAGCAACATGACTTGAATTAAAAATTTCATCCACTCTTTGATTAGATTCTTCTTCTATGCAATAGCTATCTTCTTTATTCTCAAAAAAAAATTCTTCCACCATTTCTTCTTTAATTTGGTTGAATTCTTCTTGCATATTCGGTGGAGACTTTTTAATTTCTTCCTCATATGGAGTATATGAGATGTTGATATCATTTTCTTGGTCTTTGGAATTCTTTCCTTCATTCTCAACAACAATATTTGATTCAGAAAATTCTTTCAGTGTTTCATGATATTCTTCTTCTGAATCATTCATTTCATCCTTTTGTGTCCATGTGGGAGAGGGTGGGTGGGCAGCAACATTTAAAACATCAGCAAAAATATATGAATGCACCTTTGGGATAAACTTTTCTGCAAATGAATCTGCTAACACATCCCATCTAGTAATGGATTTAGACATTAATGAACTATACCATTCAAGAGAATCCTCTCGTAGAGTTTGTAGGAATAATATACATGTAACATTGTCTTCGGTGGGGTTGAAATCATAACATGTACCTTTAAAATTAATCAAGTGTTTCTCTGCATCTTCTAAAGCATCCCCAAAGAATGTAGAAAAAATTTCAATAGGAATATTGGGCATTTGAAAGTCTATTTCTAGTATATTTAAAGGGGTATTATGAAATTGCCTCCTTCTTTGAGTATTTCTCCCTTTTACCAAGTCTTGCAAATCTATTGATGGGCTTGATGAAGAATATAAAGAATCATTATGACATGAATGAAACCCTTCAGTTTGAATTTTTTCAATGGAGTTGCAAGGGAGTTCATTCTCCCAAATCTTTGGTGCTTCTCGTTTATTTTTGAAATTGCAAAAAAGGTGAGTCGTGCTTAAAATAAGCAGCAATTTTCTTGAATCTTCTTCTTGAAACTTTGAGCCATCCAAATTTTTGGTTCCTCAAATATCTTGAAAATAAATCGTTCCCCAGTATGGTCACCAAAAATGTTGACGCTTGAATCTGTTAGGACTGAAATAGCAACCTCGTGAGGATGTAAATCCCCCTACATTTTTATAGTGGTGGTACTCCTCTTTACTTTGAGATTTTCTTGGGATTTTAGATATTCAGAATATGGGACTTTGCAGAAGTATGTCGTGGTAATCAAAGAAATATAAAGATAGCAATAAAAATAAAAGGAAGATGTTTTGTTTTCTGTTTTTTGAGAAAGTTCATGAGAAAGGACCAAGAACCACGCATTTTCATACATTTAAAGCAAATAAGAAAAATTTCCTCACATCCATGATAGTTTAAACTAAAGATTTCTGATCAGATAAAAAATAAAAAAAAATAAAGATGATCTACATGCAGAAGACCACTTTAACAGAGTGGGCACATGGGTAGCTCAAATAAATATAATGACATGTTAATCTCAAATACTTTATACTCAAAACTTAGAGTTACAAAGAACAGTCAAAACTGATCCCGAAATAGCTCTCTTGAAATTTCCAAAAATATATAGTTTGTTACATATTCTTTGAAATTTAAAATGTGTTTGTCTTAAATACTGGGATTGGGGCTCCCGCGGACCATAAATCAAATATACACAAGAATTAAGCTTGTAGAAGGAGGATGATGGGCAGTAAAAGAACAACAAGACTTGGAAGGAAGAAAAGAGAAGTTATTAATCTTTAGTTAAACCTTTCTATTCAAAGAACCAGAGTAACTGGATGAAGGAACTAATAAATAAATAAATATGCAATCATCGTAAACTTACTATGATGGTCTCTCATGTATTCACTTGCTTGGTGTTGTCCTTTTATTGTCTTCATTGACGGTTATAGGAACCATCTCAATTGTTTCTTGCCCTTCTAGAAATTCTTATACAAGTTTCTTATTGAAACATTTACTTTAATTAATTCATCATTAATTATTTATTAATTAATTCACATCATTAATACAAGTATATTGAAAGTGGTTCCCTCTCCATTTTTTAATTAAAGTTTTAATTAAACTCTTATTTTTTGAAATTTAATTAATTTCCCTTTAAAATAGGATGACTTTGTTTTAATTCTATGGGAATGATAATAAAAATTTTAGCCATGTAAATCATTTTATATGTGATATTCATTGTCTTATCTTTCCAATGATATAAAATTTGTCCAAATCCGTCGCATGGATCTCAAGATATGAGCTCGTGAAGTTGAGTTGTCATGCAAGCCCATTAAAAAATGAAGCTGACTGATATTTTAATTTCTGAGAAAAAATTATCAATTTTCAGCACTTTAAACCTATACCACCATATTCTACGTCGAAATACCTTTCCAACAATATAAATTTTGTTTCAAATGGAGGTCGGGAGCTCAAGATATATCCTTTGCAAGATCGTGACTCAACCACCATCGATCAAGTTTGATTAGTAGATGTGGACCCTTGATTCAATTTCGACCTCTTTTGTTGAATTTCGAATTTTCTTCATTATTCTTATCCCATATGTACGAGAATAAGAGAGTCTTAGTAGTATATAATGTTAAGTGTAACATACACTTGACAAGAAATAAAGAAGAGAGGAGACTATGGAGCTTGGAGGATTCGACCCTTGGAAAATTGTTGAATATAATAATAATTTTGCATGCCCAGTAAACCACCAATATGTCCAGTCAGCAATGATGAGTCACCCAATCAAATGTTTTCATATGTCATCACTCGATAGGCCAACAATCTGCCAATAAGAATCTTCCATATGTCATCCAATAAAATCACGCCATGTGTCACTTTTTGTATGATGCCACGTGCCTTCATTAATTAGTTGCCATGTGGCACCATCCATTTAATTGTCATGTGGATATATATCATTGGTTAATAAAGTTCCATGTGTCACTTGGAGATGTTCCTCATAGAAATTAGGATAGGAAAAATATTATTAAAATAATATGGCAGGTTTGTGGGTGAGAATCTTAGAAATCACTACGAACCCGCGGTAAGACATAGTAAGAAATAAGTGTGAAAATTTCTAAGTGTTAACTAAAGTGGATAGGAGAGGAGAATCATTTGGATGGACTTGCACATGATATATGAAATAAATATTATATCACCAACCCATGAACTCGCGAACCTGTGGTAACTCATGTATTTGGCTAAGTGTTGGAGGAGTTACATAGTAAAGAGTAGTAAAAAGAGGTGTGTGCATTATGAAGGTGGCAGAAGTCAAAGTGCATTGTGAGGGTAGCAGAGATAAAACATACTCTTAGGAAAATTCACCAACCCACAAACCCGCAGTAAGCTATAGTAAATAAGACCAAGTCTGGAAAGTATATAATGGGTCAAGTGAAATATGGAAAGAAATATGAAAAATATGAAAAATGAAAAGAAATATGTGGGAAATAAAGGAATTATGTGAAATTTGGGAAAGGAAAAAAGGAAAAGGAAAGAAATGGAAAAATGGGATAATGAAAATGGAAAGTGTTGTTCCTGAGTTTATACTTTAAGGTTGTAAAGTATATTGTCAAGGCATCCATAAAGGTAAAGGTAATTAAAGGATAAGAATAAAAAAGAAGGGTAAAACAGAATCAATTTCTCAACTGCCTTTGTCTAGCTTCCCGTTGTTCTTGGATGTTGATATCTCTCTCAATAGCAGCCCATGAACGTTCTAATTCAGCCCGGTTAGCTGTTGTTTGCAGAATAGTGTTAAAAAGGTTTAAAGAAATGCTAGTTTGATCTTGGAGACCAAGTTCTATGTTGGGCTGTCTGTTATTCGGGACATTCATGGAGGGTAAAATTTTATTTAATTATGAAAGAATTCGATAAATTGTTACTTCAGTTTTTAAGAGATGAGAATAGGAAAAATAGTTTTGAAATTCAAAATAATAACAAAATAACAGTTGAGGTCGTTTCCTGGACTTGAAACAATTTGAGAATAGTAAAATAGCAAAGAAATACTACTGAAAAATATGAGGCTTTAATCACGAAAGAATCTCATATTGTAATAGGAAGTAAAGAGGAAAATGAGATTTCTAACGAAGTGTTAAATATCATCATTCAAATGATCTACAGGTCTTAAAATTACTGATAGCGATTTCAGAGGAAAAGCTGTAAATAATTTGATAACCAAATCAATTTAAACTATAAAAGATGTATGAAATAAACTTCTAGTTGATCATTCATTAGAAAGACATTGAAAGAAAAACATAGAAAAATATTGTAAACAGGGTTAAAGAACACATAGCGTCAAGTTGGCAGGATTCAGAATCTCGTTTGTATTATTTATATCACAGTGGATTGGAAAACTTTTTAATACAATCGGCTCTCTCAAAAAACCAAAAGCCTTTTCTCAGTCTTGTGAAAACATATTTATACATGATCATCAAATATTTTTCCCATTGGT
This sequence comes from Picea engelmannii, assembly GCA_009831015.1. Classification (NCBI taxonomy): domain Eukaryota; kingdom Viridiplantae; phylum Streptophyta; class Pinopsida; order Pinales; family Pinaceae; genus Picea; species Picea engelmannii. The sequence goes on along the minus strand of ML815236.1, from coordinate 45,268 downwards.
GATTAACCAGCTTCCTAAGACTACGGTTACATGGATGAACAATGTCAAACCGTTTACATTTCTTTTCTAACTTCTTTATTGATCTAATGATGAAAATCTTCAAAAGAGTATTTCATGTCTGTGTTGATGAACCTGCTCCTTCTTCTTTATGACAACGAACACATTTTCCCAGGAACTGTACTAAAACTCTGGGAGCTTCTGGAATATCCTTTGCTTCAAATAGGAAAAACTTTCTCTGCAGTTTTGGCAGACGATCTTCAATTATTTTCCTTGTGAACTTAATAGTTTGCAACTTAAAGCTTGGCATCACTATCCATTTGTTGATTTCGGTGACATTAATTATCTTTATTTTTGGGATCTCCACCTGCATTTCCTCCAACTCTTCTTTAAATCTTAACTGATGTTTGACAATATTAATTTCCCCTAACAACCTGGGACAGTCGTTTTTTCCAATGTTCAAAGAATCTTTTTCTAAAAGATCAAAAATTCCTTGACAATCATCATTGACCTCTCTGGTTATTCTTTTGTTTTCTGCAAGGTCTACCTCCCACACCTTGAGTATTACATATCCTTTAACCTGCTCTGAAACAGATAGTTTTTAAATCTTTTTGACCTCCTCCTTTGTTGAAAAGGCCACTGCTTTTTGGAAAGTAGTTTTGGCCGCTTTTACTTCTTTTTCTTTCTGGAGAATATCTTCCAAGGATTTATTAGTTTTCTAGAAATAATTCTGGATAATTTCTAGATTAAAAAACACTCCATGTTGTTCCTCTTCTATCTTCAAATGTATTCCCAATACCTGGGCCTGGAAAATTTCAAGCTCTACCACTTGATTTGAAATGGAACTAATCTTATCTTGTAATTGTTTATTTGTTTCTTCTTGCTTTAGGATCTATGCCTGAGTGACCTGTATTTTCT
>ML815236.1:15456-35488 GCA_009831015.1 Picea engelmannii | reverse complement strand
TGACTGGCTACAGACATCAAACGTTCCACCCAACCTTAATCTTTGTTGCAAATTCACTCTCAATGGGCCACCCCCAAGCTGAGGATATGAATCCACAAGGACTATATTCCATGTAGACTATAAGTCCCAAACTGATCTAACTATCAAGATTTTACGATTTTTCTTTCAACCACACAAGAAATCCCAACTTACCAACTTTATTCCCCCCTCATCCTACACAACCCAAAGAAAGGAACCCCCTTCTCTACAATGAAATCCCTTAGGTTGTTCCAATTCTTTCCAGGGATCGAGTGCTACTGGATAGGAAATATCAATGTTGTAATCTCCAAGGATTCTCGGTTGTGGACAGTTCTTACTCAACTGTCAGCATTCCCATGCACACGTGCATTAATTTCTTGCTGGAATAACCAGTAGATACCTACAACCAACTAAAAATGGCTCTCTACATCCAGCATCTCCTTCTCATTCCAAAAACAAGAACAAGAATGAGCAGAATGAATTAGGATCAATTGAAGAATAAGTGAGGAAAAATGAATGACGAACCCTCCAACAACCAGAATCATGGTTAATATATTCATTCCCACAAGGAACCACATGGATTCATCAAGAAGCTCACATAACCACTTTTCCCAACTTATTCCAAGATGGGTGAATAAAATGTAATAAATTGTCTTAGCCCCTTTATCCCCCTCTCTTATGGAATCATAGCCCCCTATAACTTTGTCCTTATCCGTCTGCAGCCAGTGATGTGTTTTGTGTAACACACCCAACCCATAAGTAGCATTTAAGAGAATGGGGTATCAAAATTTTGTCCCCCTTAAAGGAATCTAAACTTCCTTTCCAATGACATTGCCATTTTTCTCATCAAGATCTTTCCAACGACTTTTATTTCGCTTGAATCTAAGTTCTGGGTACAAAGTTATGGCCCCTCGAAGTTTGTGGCCACATCCATGCCATGTGTCATCCATGTGGCATCCTAGCACACTCGTCCTCCCATGGGATGTTGATTTGGCTCACCTGGTGCTCCCACCTAGCTCCGAGGCATGTATGTGGAATTGGCCACGTCACACCTTGTGATTGCTCATCGGACCTCTCCCTTTCCTACTTTGATTCCTATCAGGGTGTTCCCATTACCACTTACCTTACATACTCGGACACCCGAGTCTGATTGCTCTCTCCTTCGACTAATCGGACTATTTTGGGGGCTATCAATGGACGGTTGGGACTTCGTCAAAGATTCTCAGTTGTATGAGGGTTACGAACTTTCTGTAAACCTTCATATTCAAGAAGTGGGTCACACGACCGATTAATGGTTGTTATTCATCGGAGCCTCCCTTTCGATCATGGCTCTAGATCTTCCCTGGGGCGGGTTCGCCTCCACACGCCATATCATTTCGACACGTGACACCATCTCTACATGACACGTGGAACTGTCGCCACCTTCCACGTGGAACCCATATTCCTCATATAATTTCACTCATGGGTACAAAAACACTATACCACGTGGAACATTCCATGCTCGACACATGCCACCACCTACATTATAACAAGCTGCACCATCCACGTTGAACCCCTTGGGCCTTCAGCTAAATATCTACGGTCCAGATCATCAAGCCTTTAGAGATTGATGGTCTAGAATCCATCTCATATCTCCTCCCTCAGATTGAATCACCATGACCCATTCCAAGAGCTCATCATGATGGATGGTCAGGATCTCCTCTCGGAGCTTCTCCATCCCTGGAATATCTACGGTTATATATACTTCTTGGGGATCCTTCCCCGAAGTGGATCCCTGCGATTTATTCGGAATTACCCCTTGTAATGGATGAACCAGATCCCCTCTTGGAACTTATCCTATCCCGACATATCGACGGTTGGGATTTCATCTTGGAGTGAAACTCATTGTTCCATTCCATGAAGTGTCTAGCGATGGACGGTTAGGATCTCCCTTCGGAGCTCCTCCATCTTGACAGATCAATGGATAGATATACTTCTCAAAAATTCTTCGATCTCGACCGATCAACGGTTCATATCCTCCTTCCTGACTCCACTATCGAAGTAAATACCCATAATTCACTCCAATGGACACTTTGTGATGGATGATCTAGATCTACCTCCCAAATATCTAACATCCAATATTTGGGGGAGTGTGTATGTTTTAACCACTCCCTTTCTCTTATGACCCTTCATCTTGGGTCATTCCTATAGAGACATCAGTCATCCCATGACATGATGGCAAGACCCATGGCATAACCTTTGTTGGACCCGTGGCACCACTCACGGATTGACACGTTGTACCAATATCATCATCCTCTTGAGTTCTTAACTAAAATCGATGATCCAAACCATCCGTTGAGTTCCCTTGATCTTGGAAGAACAACAGTTCAAATTGCATCTTAGAATTCCTCCATTGGAGTGTCTCCTTGCAACTGACTATGAATAGCATCTCACAACGAACAGTCCAAATCTCCTCATGAAGCTCTTCCGATCCTAGAAAATCAATGGTCATGATCACATCTCAGATCTCTTTCCAGCTCAGCATATCAATGGTTAGACTTATACTTATATCTTGGAGCTCCTCCCAGGTTTTGACACATTTGCTCTATGCATTGGTGGGGCGATGTCATCCACATCAGCATGACATCACCTTCCTTTTGGCCTCATCCCAAAGGACCACCTAGATCCACGATCAGGATTACTTTTCACTGGGTTTGATGGATGACCAGGATTTCTCCTTGGAGTTCTGCCTTTGGAGTATCTTCATTCCCAGTGGACCAAAATACTTAACATTCCATTGTAATGGACGATCACGATCACTCTGAATTCTTCCCCGATAAATCAATGGTTCCTCTTAATTCGGAGTCTCATCCCAGTCCAATTGTGGAATACTCTAAGGTTTCTTCTACAATCAATGGTTGATATATTTCAATCCTTATATCTGAAAGCCAAGGTTAAAACAAAGTTCTAAGCTCTAATTCACCCAAAGGGCCCATGCTTGACTCATGGACCAATTACCTGTTGCCAATCGCAAGCTAACACCTATCAAGATTTGGACACAATGGAGTTATGGTTCAACATGACACATCATGTTGATGTCACCTCTGTTCCTAATATTGCTTAAATGAGACCACAGAGATCTACGACAGAGGTTAATCCTAGACTAATCCTCGATGAACAGTCAATATATCTCTTTGAAATCTACCTAATCTACGATCTAGCATATCCCTCAAAACTCTCCCCATCATAGTATCTAAATCCAGGGCTACTCCAACCCTCTAACTCTGATGACACTCGCAACAAGGAGATCCAACGGTATACAATTTCTCTCGGGACCCCCTTCTTTGAATCCACACTATCCCCAGGTACTAGGATACTCTGATGGCTCAAACTCTAATTGACAGTCAATATGATTTCACTACACCATATCGATGGTTGTGATCTTCCCTATTTTAGACACAGGGTTCATGTTCGTTTTCTAGTCCGATTTGAAACTTAACTGCTCAGATATTCTCTTATGTCCACCCTAAAGCCTGACAGTCTTTCAAGAATTCAGTAATCCACTTCCCAGAATGACTAAGGCATTTCCCTCTTCGCCAATTAAGTGTGGGTTAGATATTTTTCATTATGTCCACACTAGGAAAAAGGTTTTACATGATATTAAGGCTTCCTACATTACATAGAGACCTATCTCGAACCACATCTATGGTTATAGTTTCATCCTTTATAGAAGGAAGATCAAGGTACTTCTTCCTCTTTTATCTATCATGGATCTCCTAGCTAATACGCCTAACTATATTTTCCTAGACAACACATCACAGCAAATTCTCTATTGCATACATGGGAGGCACACATATACAATTTCACCCATAAGAGGGACCCTTGTACATTTCCTTAGTCAATCAATGTAAAAGGAAGAATTCTCCTGCTCAAATATGCATTACACATATAATTCCATAAAGATACATTATCGTACCAGTATAATAACTTTCCAAAGGAATGATACACAAACCATAAACAAGCATACACTTACCATACTATCACAAGCATGAGTCCCTTTCTTTCAATAAAATTACACAGAGTGAAAGGTACTTATCTATTAAATATTATAGCCAGCCAACTGACTATGGGTGTCCACCTTTCCACCCTACCATAGGCTCGGAATCATTCCTTCTCCACATTCTAGCCACTCATGTTCCAAGCCATGTTACCACCAGGGATTATCTGCACTCCCTCCTGCATTCAATTGCAGTCGCTCTCTTCCCCCAGGTCCTCTCCTTCTCATGTGTCCCCTACATGTAATCCCTTGGGAAGGTTCTTGATGTGTCCCTTCCTTTCTTTTTTCATAAGGAAGACCTGTGGGGCAATCTGGCTACAAACCTAGTACCTTTCTGTACCTTTGGCTTGGAAACCTCTAGCCATACTTTCCATACCTATATTCATTAAGGGTGGTTGGGTTGTTCAACTACCAAGCCCTTCCCATTAATCATTTGGCTTCAAATGCAAGTTATAGTAAATAAGATCATTTCCTTCACATTAGTCATCAAGGTGGCTCGGGGTATTTACATATGAACCCACTTCTTACCCCTTCATTAATCCCCCTCATGGTATCATGGCTTGTATATTCAATGCTTCACCCCACAGTTGGTTGTTGGAATTTTAAATCAACAATAATATAATTACAATATTTATATACCATTACATGGAAATCATTAATCATGATTAATTACATATAATCATAGGTTTAGGAAAGGGGGTGTTACAATCCCCTCCCCTTCAAAGGAACACCATCCTCGGTATTCTTTGCATTTTAGCAACACCTACCATGCCTTTATTTTTCAGTTGTTTCAGTAATGTAGTTCCTCTTCTTCGTTTGGTCCCTTCTAGACCTTTTGGCATTTAGCACCTATCTACAACCATCTCAGACCATGAGCATATTAATTCACAATTCCAGGCATAAACATTTCATTTATTTTCAAAATTCAACAGGGATTTTACATATCAACAATATACTTATATATACAGTTCATGGATTTGCATTCATATGGTTGTCTTCATTAACTTGGCTCACTATTTTCCTTGGCATATCGATTGTGTGCATGATCCCAACTCAACAATTTACAAGATTCATTGAAGTCTCCTCTTCCTTGCAGTCACTCACCCTCCAGTCTTAGACTCGGGCATCCCCTTCTCTTTTATACATTCCCTCGGGTGATCCAATCTTCTCTGCCAAGGCTTTCTCACACAATAGAGTTTTAGAGACTTCATTGAGTATTATAGCCGAGGCATCCCTCTGAATTTCTCTTGTTGAGGCGTCCCTCTGGCCCATGTTACCACAACATGGCATTCTCTTTGGCGATCGTGACTTATCACAAAGTTCCCTTGTCACACAGTAGCCTTTTTCCATGCTTTCTTATTTGGAAGCCACCATTTTTCCTCCCTAGACATATCTTTTTCATCTCACATGCATACAAAAATTTGTGAGATATTTTCATTAAATTTCAATTAAGAATTTTCTTTGAAATTTTCACCCACAGATTTCCATTTCACTTTTCTATTATCATATTTGTTCCATATTGGAACCATATTTCACAAGCATGATATTTTCCTTCTCATAAAAATTTGGCTCAACATGCATTGGTCTCCCTCATGGGATTATATCACTGTCATATCCAAGACCCTTTTTCCTGTAAATCCATCTTCAAATAGCCAAACAAATTGTTAGTTATTATGCTCATACATATTCATTTCACACTTGTAGTGGTTTCCCCACAATTTCAAAATTGTGCATACTAAAAATTAAATCATATTCATTCATTTGATTATATAAAGTAAAAGGAAATACATCATTCCTTTGACATGTATTATTTCATCATATTAATCCCAACCAAATGAGATTCAGATATAAATTAAACTTAATCAATGTGTCAATGTTCATGGCCACATTCTCACATAATGCACCCTTACATTGATTTTCAGTTTGATCCCTTTTCACATTAGTCACTCTTTCCATGGTGTGTTGGAACACATCCAACCTCTCGCCACATGGATCCTTTGTCCACATTCATCATTATGGCAGCACTGTATTTTCTAATCTAAATTGATCACTACCTCACATCAGCATGACATGAAACTGAAAGTTTCACCTAAATGCATTTGAGTCTCCTTCTTCACCATTAACCAGGGTACCCACATTTATGGTCACCCAAATTATCTCTTTATCCTTCTACAATTTTGTAGAGTACTGGGATATACCTCTTTCACAATGGGCGGTCCTAAATATGCCCACTCTCATACCACATGCATCTCCTTAATGCATGTAATCAGCATGTTTCCCATGAGCCCTTTTGCTCTCAATCATTCCCTATTGGTCATTGCATTCATGACACACTTGTTTATCAATTGCTCAAATGATTTCAATCATTCCTTCACCACCAAAGGTTCACACCTCCATCATTTAGGTTCTTCTTCCTGATTCATACCTTATTTTGGTATCAATGGCATGCAAAAACCATTCAAATTATTTTCATATTATTAAAATAATAAATCATTTCAGAAGGGATTCTTACCCAATCCCTTCATATTTTATGCCACATATGCATGAATGCTTTTATACTCATTCTGGTTGCTAGTGCCCTATCTGATATTATCTCATAAGTGTTGTTTCCTAAGGACATCTAAAGTCCCTAGAACTACTTTCAATGGTAGCCTCCTTGTATTTATCCCATGCTTGAGGATGTCCACCATTGGCAATTGTCCTTTCCTACAGCTCCAATCCTTTCCTAACATGCAACATCACATTGAAGGTATGTCAAATTTTAGGTCAAGTCCAAAATGCATATGCCCTAGCATTTAATTCAAGATATCTATGTGTACTCCATCACACTACCCTCAATGTCTTCACAAGTGAAAACACAATTAAATTTTTCCAATTGTCTCTACATTCTCATAACAAAACATTCACACCCAACAGTATATTAGTCCCTCATTCCATGGAAACATGAAAATTAACAATAAAGGAGTTAAGGGACTCTTCCCTCCTTCCAACTCTTTCTACATAGTCTATAGATTCCAGTCCAACTAAGTTATTTTTAAGGAATCTTTTCCTTTTCATGACATGCCCTAACTGAGATCATTTAACTAAACATATTTGTGAGCTTTGAATTTCATTTACTAGTTACATTTGTTTTCACATATGCTCTTTTAAAGCATACAACTTTGTCTCATTAGTCAAAATTTAATAGTGAGAAAACCCTTAATCCTTTTCCCCTTCTTAGCTTCTACAATTTATCCCTCCTTGGATATGCCTGCTCCATTACTTGAGAAGTCTCAGTTGATTTTATGTTTACATTTCCTGGATGTTAAGCAATAGCCTTACAACAACAAGATTTAGTTCACAATTTAGTCATGACAACATTCACTCGCATGTCTCTCAGGCATGCGTTGTATCTTAAAATGTAATCCAGGATTCGTATGTAAATAGGCTTTGCAGCCCCACTGTCTAATTTTCAACAGTGATTAAGGTTATTTCCTTATTCTCTGGACGGAGCCCTTGTTAGGATATTTACACACTTGGGAGTTAGTTAAGATATACTTGGTCTAATGTGTTGTTAGGTAAAAGTGTGTTTATTAGTGTGTTTCTTTAGTATGCATTAGTATGCATTTGTAGTTAGGAAATACGATGGTCACGATATGTTCCCGACATAGATTGATCCGACGATTCATACTCTCCTCGATCTTAATGGCCATTTATATGTGGCTTAACACCCGATTGGTCCATGATCTCTATTTAAAGAGCATGGAGGGTCATTTTTCGATAATTGATTGTGAGAAACTCTCTTGTAAAATCTCTCTGTAATTTTTTTCTTTTGCATTAATAAACTTCTCCAAGTGGCCACATTGGCTGGGGCCGTGGATGTTTCCCGTAGGAGTTTTACCACATGAAAACATCGGTGTGTTGATCTTTGATCTAGTCATATGAGTGGTTAATAAAGGTGTTCTTCCTCTGTTAGAATATATGTGTTGTCGAACATGGTGGCAGTAAGCTTGACTCCAGTCTGGAGTCAAGCTTACTACCACCTGTACTTCTCCTGAAGTTGATGCCACCATGTACCTTCAGTTAGTTGGTAGCCTCTTATACTTAACTCATACCCATCCTAATCTTTCCTTTGTTGTTGGTCTTGTTTCCCGGTATATGCAAACACCCCATGAAATCCATTGGAAAGCAGCTAAAAGGATACTTCGCTATGTTCGTGGTACAGTTTAGTTTGAGATACATTATAGTTTAGGGGAGACTCCTTTATTGGTTGGTTTCACTAATTCAGATTTGGTCAGTGACCCTGATGATCGGAAGTCTACTGCAGGTTATGTTTAAAGCCTTGGTTTAGGACCTGTCACTTGGTCCTGTAAGAAACAACAAGATATTTCACTTTCTTCAGCAGAAGCAGAGTACCGAGCAGTGGTAAATGCAAGTTAGGAAGCCTTGTGGCTTCAACAGATCATTTCAGAGTTTGGATTCCAGCAACAGCATCCAACCAGCCTTTGGTGCGACAATAAGAGTTCCATCAAGCTCGCCAAAGACCCATTTCAACATCAGTGTAGCAAACACATAGAGATACACATGCACTTCATCAGAAATCTCATTCATGATCAAGTTATTGAAGTGCTCTTTTTCCCTACAGAAGATCAAGTTGCAGACATTTTCACAAAGTCTCTTACAGAAGCGAATTTTTCCGAAATTTGATTTATGTTAGGAGTTCAAGAAGTTGTCATTAAGGGGGGATAGGCTCTAATGTCACCTTCCTTCTCTTATTGTGTCACCATTGTAAATCCTTCAATCCTATCCCAAGTTGTTCTTAAGGGAGGATGTTATGATATTTAGACACTTAGGAGTTAGTTGAGATCTACTTGGTCTAATGCATTGTTAGGTAAAAGTGTGTTTCTTAGTATGTTTCTTTAGTATGCATTAGCATGCATTTGTAGTTCGAAAATCTGATGGTCACAATATGTTCCCGACATAGAGTGATTCGATGGTTCATACTCTCCTCAATCTTAATGGCCATTGATCTGTGGCTTAACACCTGATTGGTCCATGATATCTATTTAAAGAGCATGGAGGGTCATTTTTCAATGATCGATTGTGAGAAACTCTCTTGTAAAATCTCTTTGTAATCTTTTTCTTTTTCATTAATAAACTTCTTCAAGTGGTCGTGTTGGCTAGGGCTATGGATGTTTCCCCGTAGGTGTTTTACCACATGAAAACATCGGTGTGTTGATCTTTGATCTGGTCATGTGAGTGGTTATTGAAGGTGTTCGTCCTCTATTGGAATACCTGTGTCGTCGAACAGTCCTTACATAGTTCCTCCACAAGGGACTTCTTCCCCATGCAACTTTTGTAGAACCTCCATCTCTTATCTGAAATGATCATGGCCTTGAGTTAGCCTCAATTTTTCATTTCAGATTCTTCCCAAATATTGCATAAGGACTGTTAATATTTGACTGTTAATAGGTGCTTTATGTCCTGAAGATGGATCCTGATCTGGATCTGAAACGTTGACAGACAATCAAAAACATTATGGAGTATTCGATAAATTATGATTCCATAAGGAATATAGGCTTGTATTCGTGTTTTGCATTTAAGATTTACATTCGAATAAGCATCCTTATGTTAATAGTTTGCTTTCAAGTTGTGTGTTAAGGCACTTAATCGTGTGGACTAGTATGTCATGGTTGTCCACTACCAGCACACTTTACAATTTTAGCATTTCATGTTGGTTAAATTATTATACTCATGATTTGTTCACTATTGTTTTCAATATCTTCTCAAAGGCACGATCATATTGCCACTTATTCATAACAGAGCATTCTTTCTCCTTTACTCCTTCGGTGGATTATACTAGCTCTTCCTGAGGAATGGAATACACCCTCCTCAATATAGTATTCAAACAACTAATCAAACCTCTTAAAATAGATTCAGCTATGCCTCTATGGCATTACTTAGATCTGGAAAGTACAAATATTGCCTCACATGTCACTTATTCCATCATTCATATCATACTTTTAAGCACGTATATGTATATTTACATATATGTAGGTGCATCACTTGTACCTTTTTACCTCATTTATTCATATTTATTTAACATCATCCAGATTGATGAGGTATTAAAGCCACTTACATGACCAATCTCATAATTAAAACATTATTGTGTTTCCCTCTTTACAAGATAACAATCAGCAGAAAGGTCACTCTTTCTAGTGGCTATTTTGGAATTTCACCTTATCTCTTTCTGAGGAGTTTTGTACTTCCTCTGGCTATTATTTAGACAAAATACTCAAACCCTCCATCATAGGTTCATCCATGCATTCATGGCATTATTCAATCCATGGAATTATTTACTTAAACTTCCACTATTCCTATTCATTTATTTGGTCTTAATGTCAACCTTCTCTGTGGAGAGCTTAAATCCACTCACCTAACAAGTCTCATAGGCATAGGCATTCTTAGGTTACCTTATCTTATAACAACAATCAACAAGAAATCACTCTTTCCCTTCTGTTACAAAAGCAATCCCGAATTCAAAATTTTAGATAGTTAGTCAATGTACCACCCAAGGTAATATGATATTGTTCCAGTCTCTTTTCCTGCCAATAACCATTCTTGGCCAACACACTTATTCCAAGAAAATCCTTTACCAAATTTCCTCTTACTACTCTCTTATCATGTCAATCCATATTCGTATGATTACCATTTACCTTTGAATGTCAGTATGATTCTAGGAATGCTCTAGTATTTGTTAGGACCCAGAAATGTCCCTTTTTCACTACATCTTTTTCCCATTCAACCTTATCATTCCTAAGCTAAATGACTACTATAATGAGTACTAAGACCCTTTTTCCCAAGGTATGAACTATTCATCTAGCTTTTATATTTTCATTTACTTAGCATGTTTGATTGGTAACATTCACATATTTTACCCATGAAATTATTTAACTAATGATAAAAATGCTTAGAACAACCCACTTCGAGAAACTCGTTGTTGTTACAGCTATGCGCCAATCTTGGAAGTTGTTACATGACTGTTGCAACGGATTCCACCAATCCTGGAAGCTATTACACAACTACTGCAACAGAAGCCCGTCAATCCTAGAAGCTGTTACAACAGACGCCACCAATCCTGTTGTTATATGACTGATGTAACACCTGCTGATTATATATGCTGACTCATGATGTTGATCAAGCGGGAGTTCTAGATTTTGTATTAATGATATCAAATGAACAGCTTGAGAATCAGGGATTCTCAAGACTATTCTGATTATGTTCTACTGAATGACTCTGACTTTAAATAGCAGAGCTTTGGTAATGACCAAGAGTTTTTTTTTACGGGAGAAAGAAAAGTAATGCTTATTGTACACAAACATTTTTGGAAATTGAATGAAAGAGTAAATTGAATTCCTTTAGCAGACTGTAACCTATTTCTTTGAGCAGATTCAGTGAGAAGGAAAGGGCCCACCTTCCTCACCGATTCCCCTCCGTTTTGAATTCTAGAATAGTTGTTTTAAATGTGAATGATTTAACTGTTAGACATTTCTAGAATACCACTGTTGTTACAGTTTAGTTCCTTCTTGTTAGATGCGCATAAACTTGTCTCATGAGAATTAGAAGTCGATTGTTGAACATTGTTGGAGAACTGCTTTCCCTTTTTCTGCATTAGGTTAAAATCTTGTTTCCGAGAAAGAAAAGTGTGAAGTACCTTATTGCAATAAGTAGATTTCATTTTTGCAAATAGTATAGAACTTCTTCCTGCAAAAGTAAATTAGAAAGTTAGATGAGAGTAGGCAATCCAGGGTTCTTATACATTCATCAGTTTAGATTGCAATTATGATTTCAAATCTATAGAACTCCAGTTGTATCAGCACAACTGTGTTAGTCATAATGTTGTTGTTTTTTTAAACTTCCCTACTACAATTAGATTAGAGATGCTTTCATAATCTATCATAGACTGTGCACAATTATCTTGAAATAACATACTTCCCTGGGTTGACAATTTATATTGAACACTTTGATTTTCTGTTCAATTAGACAATTAAAGTGCCCAACATTTTGGCATTGTTGCCGAGGAAGATAATTATAGATTTTGGTAAGCACATTAGTTTTCTTTCTTAGGAATGAATAGTCTGCATGTATCATGAAACGCGAGAACGAATCCCCCAAAATACTAACCTTACAGGTCCCAGAGGATGTGGAGGAATAAATCCTAACATACTGGGGAGACAAACCATTGTTGATGAGATTATAGCCAGAGAAGATTCTTCTTCAGGATCTATTTTTTGCCCTACAAATCCTCCAAGAAGACGTGATCCGCAGTCAGCAGAAATACCCCTTCTCGAAACATCGTTCTCATCAAGGGTTGAAGCTGAAGCTGAAGTCGAAGTTGAAGATTTTTCACCAACAAATCAGCAAGAAACACTAGAGAACATTGAAGATCAAGGAAGTATATCCTAGAACAGGGAAAATTTATAAGAAGTTGTTTATCGGATCAACGGTCGGATAGTCACTAAAGAAGAGTGGGACGTTGTTTGTATTAAGTGGAGAGAAAGAGAACATATGGAGAATCAAGGGGATAATGAAGAAGAGATCCACCAAGAGAATCCACAGAACAACAAGGATCAGGTAAACAATGAAAATACTATCTCTACCCTGGTTTTTCTTATTTCTGATGTTCCCACACGAGGGATGGCTCCTATGAAAAACATACCCCTCTTAGCTCTCCCAAATTTTCATGGATTATCTACTGAATATCCGGATGAGTTTTTGTTTGAATTTGACATTTTGTGTAGAAGTTATAACTACACTACCACTGCGTAGAAGCTTAAACTGTTTCCAGCTACATTAAAGGGTAATGTGTTAAGATGGTTCATGAGCCTTGGAGGAGAAAACATTTCAACATGGGTACAAATGAGGCATCTTTTCCTGAAAAAATACCAAGACTAATGTCGAACAAGGAAATGAAGAGAGGAACTATTCAATATGTCACAAAAGGAGGATGAGACCCTTGAAGACTTTGTGGAGCGACTCCAATATAATCTACAAAGTTTTGGACATCCAGATGTGAGTAAGGACATTCTGAAAACCATTTTGCTAAAAGGAGTTAGAGAAGATTGTTTAGATATGTTGACTATGCTTGGCAAGGGAGATATATCTAAGGAATCCTATGAGCACATTGTAGATTTCTGCAAAAGATGTTCTCGAGGATCTACAAGGAATAAGTCAGCTACCAAGGATACCACTTTTTCAAGGGTATAGAAATCAGCCAATGGAAGAGAAACAAGAGCAGAAATAGGTAATCTGTTAGAAAATTTCAAAATAGAGATGATTAACTCTTTTGCCTCACAAATGGATACTTTGCAGGTCAAACAGAAACAAGCAGAATCATAGAAAGCATTATGCATTTTCTTTCTGAATTGCAGAAAGAAACATCCACCAAGGGAGTGCCCACTAAACAATGTCCAGGTATGCCTTATTTGTGAATTAGACCATGCCACTGACCAATGTCCCTCTCTACTAGGTGTAAAAGCATCAATGAAGGAAACTAATGAGGAAGCAGAGGTTGTCTATCTAATAACACAAAGAAGACAATGGCAGCCAAGAGATCAAGGTATGAACTCTCAATTCTCTCCTCCAGCATTTAATTATTGGAACGATCAGCTACCATATGGCCAGACGAATGCCCCCCGTCCAAATCAAATGCCACCCTCTTATTAGTATCCCAATGCATGGTCACCTATTCCCCAACAATAGAATCACTATGGGCAATGGAACCCATACGGGAGAGACCCTCAACAACAACTCAGTTATCAAAGCCATCACCAATCGAACCCCTATCAACAACAGTTCCAACCCCCGTACCAGCAGCAACAGCTACAATTTCCTCCCAATGCCTCACCAAACAATCCTCTCTTATGACCTCAGATGCATGTGCAACCTAACCCAAACCCAAATAATAAGTTCGTTCAGAACATAGACATACATAATGTGCTAGCCTTATCTATTACTCCTATGCCTTGTGATTAAAAAAAATTAAGATTAGGGAGAATAGTTGAGCCAATAATTGAAGATGCTCCATCTTCAGAATCAAATAAGGAATCAAGGGAGAGACCATCTACTGATACAAAAGAAATTGACCAACCTATTATAGAATCAACAGACCCACCATTCCCTGAAAGACTGAAAATTACCAAGCCTGCGGAATTACCATCTTTCAATCTCCTAGGATAATTGCAAAATCTGCACGTTAATATTCCACTACTACAAGTGATAAGGGATGTCCCTATTTATGCCAAGACTATGAGGGACCTTTGTATCAGAAAACATGGATGAAAACCTAAAGCTCCCCTCACAGTGCATTTAGTGGGGGATTTGTCTGAGCTGATGTTAGGCAAAAATCCACCTATTAAATATGGTGACACAGAAAACCCTATAATAACTGTTAAAATTGGAAAGACATAGATTCCACATGTACTAGTTGACTTAGGGGCAACAATTAACATCATGCCAATAGAAACTATGTAGTTGCTGCAATTCAGAACACAAATCCGACCTACTCCTATTGTTCTAGAATTAGCTGATCACTCTACCATCAGACCGGAAGGAGTAATCGATGATTTAGTCATTTCAATGGACTCATGGGAGTATCCTGTTGATTTTGTCGTTTTGCAACCCAAATCCCGTCTGGGAGGCCATCCTCTAATTCTGGGACGACCATGGTTAGCTACAACTGATGCTTTCATTGGTTGTAGATATGGTTCCATGACCATCTCTGATGGTTATGACACAAAAAAACTTACCCTGTATCCTCATGCTACACCCAGTGCAGAACCTAAAAATTCTCTATGGATGGACATTGAGGATGGAAGTGCTCTGCCTGTGCTAACTATAGGAAAGGCCCTGAGTTTCAAAGATGAGACAGAGGATGAGTTAATCAACTACTTTATTTGTGACCCCTCTGTTGTTACACAGAACACGCACCACCAATTGATTAAAGTCTTTGACCCTATTGCCCAGGAAGAAATGAACTCGGAAATGTTCTCAAAAACCGTTGACAATCAAATTGATTTAGCTATAACAACAGTCGTTGTAACAATGAACGTTGTAGCAACAGATGACGAAACAGTAACAGCTGAATTATTTCCTAGAGTGATTTCTAAGAGCGTCATTGTGGAAGTCGAACCTGGAAAAACCTTGAACATCAATCCCGATCTCTCCACTGCTAAAACTCGCCAATTGTTGAAATTATTGACTGTACATAAAGAAGCATTTTCCTGGGATTACATGGATATTAAAGGCATTCCCTCTGAACTATGCACCCACCATATATATATCAAAGAATAATGTCGACCCATTTTCCAACCGCAAAGGAGGATGAACCCAAACCTTAAATAAATTGTTAAGGAAGAACTTCATAAACTTCTCAATGCCGGATTCATCTATCCTATATCAGACAGCGAGTGGGTATCATCGTTGGTTGTTGTGCCTAAAAAGAATGGTAATTGGAGAGTGTGTGTGGACTTTAGATCCCTTAATAAGGCCACGCAGAAGGTTCATTTCCCTCTACCATTTATTGATTAGGTTTTAGACAACCTAGCAGGAAAAAAAAAATTATTTCCTAGATGGATTCAGTGGCTATAACCATATACAAATTGCCCCACGGGACCAAGATAAGACCACCTTTACTAGCCCTTGGGGTACATTTTCCTACAAGGTTCTCCCATTTGGCTTGTGTAATGCACTAGCCACTTTCCAGAGAGCTGTGATTGGTATTTTCTCTGATATGGTGAATGACTGTATGGAAATATTCATGGATGACTTTACACCTTATGGTACTGATTTCGAAGAATCTTTGTCTAATCTGGAAAAAGTGCTCAAAAGATGTAGACAATCTCATATTTCTTTAAGTACAGAAAAGTTCCATATGATGATGCGCGAAGGGGTAGTGTTGGGACACTTCATCTCTTATGCAGGGATTCAGGTAGATCCAGCCAAAATCCAGGTAATTTTGGACATTCCAACTCCATCAACTCAGAAAGAGGTAAGAAGTTTTTTAGGGCACGCTGGGTATTACAGGAGATTCATTAAAAATTTCTCTAAACTTGCCTCTCCATTGTTTTTTCTACTAACAAAAGATGTTGACTTTCGTTGGACTGACAACTGTGAATTGTCTTTTACATATCTTAAACAGAAATTGTCCACAGCTCCCATCTTGAGAGGGCCCAATTAGGCTCTACCTTTTCACATTTCTTCAAATGCCTCAGACACTGCAATTGGTGTAGTACTAGGGAAATAGGAGGACAAAGAACCCTACGCTATCTACTATATCAGCAAGAACACAGCTCCTGCTAAGTTAAATTACACAGTTACTGAAAGAGAATTCTTGGAAATAGTTTATGCAATCAATAAATTCAAGCATTATGTAATTGGTTATCCCACATTTATTCATATTGATCATATGGCCATTAAATATCTAATGAATAAACCTATTACTAATGCTCGAGTGACAAGATGGTTGTTACTATAGCAATAATTTGACATCACTATAGTGGATAGACCAGGAAAATAAAATGTGGTTGTTGATTTTCTCTCAAGATTACATATAAATGATGATAATTCACCTGTAGATGATTCCTTTCCTGATGAACATTTGTTTGTAGTATCTGTTCACTCACCTTGGTATGCAGGCATTGCTAATTATTTGGTTGCAGGGAAGGTACCTCCACATCTATCTCCTCAAGAAATAAGGAAGATTATTCAAAAGAGTGTTAGGTATAGTTGGATAGGAGGATACCTCTTCTACACAGGCCTGGACCAAGAAATCGGGAGATGTTTGAGGGATGATGAAGTTTATGATCTGCTGAAAGCTTGCCATGATGGCCCTTGTGGGGGTCATTTTGCTGATAAATGGACCGGGCATAAAATTTTAAGGATGGGCTATTTTTGGCCCAGCATATTTCAAGATGCCAAGAAGTATGTCCAAGCTTGTGTCAGTTTCCAACACATGGGTCAGCCAACTCACAGGGATGAGATGCCTCTCTAGTCTCAGGTAGTGTTAGAGCTTTTTGAGAGATGGGCCATGGATTTTGTAGGACCCATTCACCCACCTTCCAATCAGAAAGTCTATATATTGGTCTGTACATATTACATGACCAAGTGGGTGGAGGCAAAAGCACTTATCAAAGCTTCAGAAGAATTTGTCTTAGCATTCTTGTTTGAATATATATCTGTTAGGTTTGGCGTTCCTAGAGAATTGGTAACTTATGGAGGACCCCCTTTCACATCATATAAATTTGAAGCTCTACTCAGTAAATATCATGTTTTACATGAAATAGCTTATCCATACCATCCACAAGGCAATGGCCAGGTGGAAAGCACCAACAAAGTTATCAAATCCATTCTTACTAAAACAGTGAGAGAAAATCATAGGTATTGGTCTGACAGATTGCATGAAGCTCTATGGGCTTACCGAACTACTTGGAGGAGCACAACTAGTTTTTCTCCTTACTAGCTGGTATATGGAAAAATCCTTATTTTCCCCATTGAATTTGAAATCAAAACCTTAAGAACTGCATCAGCAGTCAACCTCGAATTGACTATGGCACAGAAAGCCAAACCACAGCAGCTCAACGAGCTTGATGAAAAGTGTTTCGACACCATCCATCAAAACACAGTGATTCAACAACAAAGAACAAAATGGCATGATTGAGTCATCAAGAATAAATTATTCCAGAAAGGAGATTGGGCTCTGTTGTATGATTCACGCTTTAAGGAATTTCAAGGTAATATGCGTACACAATGGCTAGGGCCTTACGAGGTAGACACCATTTTTTCCAATGGGACAGTCCGGTTGATTACTATTGATGGATCCAATACACAGTTACATGCAAATGTTCATCGCTTGCGTCTGTATCAGCGTCCACTGTAGAAGGTAGAATTCAAAACTAGATGTACAGTTGATACAGGTTATCAATTCTTAAATGGAAAGGAGCTTGCTCCTTCCCCTTCTGAACTTTAGGACTTCTTTTGCTCAAACCTTGTATATAAATAACCTCAGCAAAATTTGCATTTCTCTGTTTTTAGTTGAAATTTATCTATTTTCTTTACTATGATAATAAAGCTTTGAAAGGTATCAGGCAGTTATGTGTGTGCAGGTGGATTGATGAACAGCAAGGTTGAGTAGCACAAAACGAGTCCAACGAGTAGTTCATGGAAGTTGAAAAACTTCCTAGAAACTAAGTAATGTAGCGTTCAGTCGATTTCTATATTGTTACACCCCTTTTTCGTTAAATTGGCCAATTTCCATGCTGTTACACCTTCTTCCGATAAATTGGTCGATTTCCATGATGTTACACCTTCTTCCGATAAATTGGCCGATTTCCATGTTGCTACACCTTCTTCCGATAAATTGGCCGATTTCCATGCTGTTACACCTACCTCCGCCATTTTTGCCGAAGAACCTGCTGATACACTAATTGTTGTTATTCTTTCTTGCCACTTCACTCTTTCTTTTTCGCATTTTTGTCGATGTTGTTGTTCCAGCCCTCCAATCTTTCCATGCCACAACACCATTGATTAGACAATACTGATGCTCTCTATCCGAAAGTGCTACTTCATAATGACTTGACTTCACATCCGACGATTTCTAGTTGGCTAACTACAATAAGGACTTTGTTTCTGCTCTAGTTGTCATTTCTCTCACGATCCTTCATCATGTCAGCTATTTCGCACAACTCAAATGGTGGTTGGATAGTGCAGTTACTCCGACAGGTCATTATGTGTGGTAAGATATGAGGTACGTGATTAATCCTATGTGTTAAAGTAATGAAGATATAAAAGCACGGTTTCCTATTTACTAATCGGTTTTCATAAATCGATGCACCTGGAGCCAATCCGCTTAGTTGGGGGGGGAAACATAAATATATCCGTCCATACCGAATTTTATACACACCTCCACCACCTTTCCGCCCACACTTATTTTTACTGAGACACTATATTCTTTCTCCAAACCACGTTCGAGCTTGTTGCATCTCTGATTTAGGTGATAGTTTCTCCTCCTACGTGCCCGTTAGACTCTCAAGCAACATCATGGGAGGATCAGTTGTGAGATATGAACTCGCAACTTTGGATAGTTTGCTACTACACCCAGAGTCCTACCAAATATTTCTCCAAGCCGGATGGATATCGTATTTTAAAAAGTTGAAGGGGTTTAATGAGGACGAGGTATTGGATTTTAGTCAAAATCTTACCGAAGGGTATTCAATGGTGAAAGGGGTAAGGATTCCAGTGTGAGAAGAAAGCATTGTTGCTATAAAAAGGTTTCCAAGAATAGGAGACTGATGGTTTAACACAAAAACACATCTTCCATATGCACAGAAGGGTTTCCTCGTCAACACTGAGCAAGTTCAGACCAAAGGCAGAGGTGCAGATGTCAATTCCTTACCAGAGCCATGGGGGAAAGTCGCATAATTTCTTAAAAGGTACATTACCTGTGAAGGTCGATACCAAGTTGTTTATTTTTCTAATTTCATATTATTATCACATCTGCGACATCGTAAATTCATAAACATTCCTTATTTTCTCCTCCATTCATTGCATAACATGGCTCATTTTGTAAAAAAATCCAAGAACCCCAAGAACTGCATTTCTAATCACAGACTCATCGGCCTATTAATTCGCAGAAGTATGGGCATTTCCAATAACCCATTACCTATTGTAGCAAACCAGCCACATTCTGTACATATAGATATGATTGCACCAGTCCTTGAAAACACAACCCATGGACCTCTTCTTGAGCCTCTTCCCTTGCCTGCAACAACAGTCCAAACCCCTATTTTCGCTGCTCGTAAGACGACTCAGAAAAGAAACCGCATAACCCAAATCCATCCTGGCACCAGCCAGACAAGCCTCGACAAAATTGCATTGCAACAGCCTGTAGTTGTGGTCGAACAAACAAATGAACAGCCAACCACTCGACCAAGACATGCGTCA
>ML815235.1:73471-91319 GCA_009831015.1 Picea engelmannii | reverse complement strand
GAGATTGGCTTAGAGACTTTTTCCCAGCTTATTAAATGCAGTTTTCTCCCTGATTGTTTTCCACCTTCCCACAGGAATCTTCTGAAAATTGCTTCAATTTTCTGTATTATGGTGGATGGGGCCAAAAGCAAGGAGCTTTGATAGATCATAGTGCTAGCTAGGACTGTTTTGATTAGGACCACTTTACCTGCAAGGTTTAACTAGCTTGCTCCCTAGGATTTTATTTTGTTTTTTAACTTGTATATCAGTAGATTCCGGTGCAAGGTCCTTGGGTTGGATTTAAAAATTGAGACTCCCAGATATTTAAAGGCATCCCAAATGGTACAACCTTCCATTCCCAGTACCCTGGCAATCTCCAACATTTCTTTTAGCATTATGTTCCAACCATAGATCTTGCTTTTAGTGAGGCTTATAACGCTGCCTGAGATTTTCGTGTATACAACTAATTCATTTTTGAATTTCCTTGCTGTTTGTAAGCTCGCTCCTCACATTAGTAGTGTGTCATCCGCAAACTGGGCATGGTTGATATCCTTTACCCCTGGTGCTATTCTTAGGCCATGGAGGTTGTTGTGATGGCAATGATCCAATTGGAAGCTCAGAACTAACGCTTGGATTGCGTAGAGAAGGGGAGAAAGGGGGCAGCCTTGTTGGAGTTCTCTGGAAGCTTGAAAGAACTTAGTTTCCCTCCCATTCACTAGTGGGGCTATCCATGGGGACCCAATACAAGATTTTATCCAGTTTACAAAAGCTGGGGTGAAACCAAAATTTTCCATGACTTTAAATAAAAATTTATTCCTAACTCTATCAAATGCATTGGCAAGATCAAGATTTATTATCATACCTTTGTCTTTTCTCTAGATACTTGAGTGCAGGGCCTCTTGTACAAGGATGATGTTGTCCACTATGTGTCTACCTTTAATAAACCCCCCTTGATTTTCTGGGATGATTATAGGGAGAATTTTTTTAATTCTATTGGCTATAAATTTTGTGAGGATTTTGTAGCTTGTATTGCAAAGGGAGATTGTCTGGAACCTGTCAATACTGATTGCTCCTTTTTCTTTTGGGATCAACGCTAGGAAGGACGAGTTTGTTTCACCTCCTAATTTGCTGCAAGTCTGAGATTTTTGGATCAATTTCGTTAGATCTGATTTAATTATATCCCAGCTGTGTTGATAGAATCTAGCTGTGAATCCATCTGGTCCTAGGGCTTTGTCTGGGTTCATTTTGTCAAGTGCATCTTTTATTTCTTGCTAGGTGACTTCCTTTGTTAGGCTGTTGTTGAAATCTTCTTGGATGAGAGTTGGGACAAGAGAGAGAGGGTAATATTTGGGATCTATATCAGTCCCTTGTGTTTCTATGTAGATATTTTCGAAGGCTTCTATTGCAGTTGCTTTAATGCCTTCAGATTCAATGATTGTTTGATTTTGAACCTGGATTTCGGTAACTTTCTTAAACTGCTTCCTTGCCTCAACTTGTTTGTGGAAGTAGCTAGTGTTTTTATCTCCTACTTCCAACCAAAGGCTTATAGATTTCTGTCGCCAGTAATTTTCCTCCTCTCGGCATGCTTGATGCCATTTCCTTTGAAGTCGGTCTTCTTGTTGCATGATTTCTTGGGTAATTTCCTGATTTTCCATTTCCAGCTGATGATTCCCTAGCTACTTTTGGGCTTCTTGGCGGATTTTAATTAGATTTGACTGGCCTTTTACCCAGAATTTTAGCATTGTCTTTAGTCTCTTGAGTTTTTCTTCCCAAACATAGAAGGCTGAGCCTCTCACTGTATCATTCCAGACTTTGGTAACTAGCTTCAGAAAGCTTTCATCTTGGATCCAGGTTGGACTAAATCTAAAGGGGATAGGCCCGAGATTCTTGTCACAAGAGACTTATAACATGATTGGTTTGTGTTCTGACACACTGTGCGGGAGGATCAAAGAAGTGGGAATGAGGCCCAGGAGTAAGAAGGAGATTTGGACAAGGAATCTGTCTAGCCTAGCAGCAATGTGACCCGGTCCTACCCTCTTATTTGTCCACATGTATTTTCCTTTAGTTGGTTTGATATCTTCTAGCTCCCAATATGACATTAGGTCTTCTACCCACTCTCTTGTCGGGTCTCGCACAATGGAGACACCTTTTTTCTCGTTTGAAGCTAGGGTCACATTTAGGTCCCCCCAATGATGATATTGTCAAGATCATTTAGCAGTAGGTAATCTTTTAGGGTCTCCCAACAATTTCTTTTTTCCTCCAAAAGGACTGGTACATAAAGATTGAAGAGACTTACCAGTCGACCCATTTCATTTTGAAGGAGGCTGGTGTGGATCCAATGCGTGCTCGTTTAAGAGTTGACTAGTTCGAACTTCTTAGTGTTCCAAAGGGTACCTATCCCGCCTGAGGCACCTCTTGCGCTTTCTGTTATTCCTTGGCTTATTCTCCATAGAGCATTTGTTGTGTTAAGAAAGTCTTGCTTTTCCATCTTAGTCTCCTAGAGGAGTAGGATATCAAACTCTGAGGTTCTTATGATGTCTTTAAGTGCTTCTTCTTTCATTTTGCTGCCGAAACCCCTACAATTCCAGGAAGTTAGTTTCATGGATTACCTTGGGGGGATGAGTGGGCTCCTTGAAGAGCCTTGGAGTGTTTCCTTGTCTATATTACATTAATCAGTTGTCTGATTGTTGGTTGCGAGGCTTTTAGGACGTCTTTGTAGGTCTCTTTGTCTCTTTCTTCTTTCTTGGATTTCCTTCCTCTACCTGTTTTCTTTGGAGTGACCAAAGCATCACTTGCACCTTCGTAATCACTATCTGAGGAGATCTCTCCTTCCTCTATGTCCAGGCTTGCGTCCTTTTCTAGGGTAGTTTTCCTTGCTCTTCTTATCATAATGGAGCAGGGATCTCTCTGGCTTCTGGGAGTGATTTCTCATGCGTTTCTTCGGCTGAAGTTGCTTCCTGTAGTTTTTCTTCTGCTGTTTTCCCTGCATGTTCTTGATCCAATAGTCTAAAATTTTTCTCTACCAATGTGTTTGATTGATTTCCTTGTTCCTTGGTCTATGGGGGAGTTGTCTTTTCATTCCTTGGACCTTTTTCTTTTGATGTGGTTTTCCCTTTTCTTGTTTGTTGCCAGCCTTCTCCATTTTCTTTCTCCTTGCTTGGGTTTTTAGGACAGTTTCTTTGGAAGTGATCATATTCATGGCATCCCCTACATTTAAAAGGTAGTTGTTCGTAGTCAAGCTTCTGGTAATGCTTCCATTCTTTGACCTTAAGTTTGATCACTTCAGGAAGCCCCACCTCTAGGTCCACTTCCACGCAGATTCACGCACATGAGTATTGGTCTTTGGGATCTACCCTGTCAATGTATTGACCTAGCCCGTTTCTGATTGCCTGGAGCGAAGAGGGATTCTAGCAGTGGATTGGTAGATTGGGTAGCCTGACCCAGACTGGGACATCCTTGGGTACTTCTACCGCAGGATCAAAACTCGAAGTCCAACGGTTCAGGTATAGCCCTTAAGTGCCCATGAAATACGACCCGTTCTTGAAGATGAGATCTCTATCTTCCTGGGAGATGAATTCAAAGATGAAGAATCCTCTTCCCAATGCATAACAGGTTACACTATTTTTGATCAGTGGTCGCCAGTTCCTTTGGATCCAGTTATTTGTGGTTCGGGCTGACGGCCAAAGCCCCATGAATTGTCCTACTAGTCTGCGATCTGAAAGGGAGATTGCTACCCGCATTGGGTGATCCAGAGGTAGTTCAATTTTTGAGATTGAGTTGAGCTTCTTGATGAAGCTGGGGGGTTCAACAGGAGGGAGCTTCTTGCCTTGGGAGGCCAGAAGCTTGCGAAAGGAAATAGCAGGAGAAGGAGGGGGCAACGACTCCCCTCCTCCAAGAGAAGCCATAGCAGAAGCAACTAAGAAGAATCAGAGTCGAAACCCTAGTCGGTCCTCAGAGCAACCATGATGTCAACAATCCATTAATATTGATCAGTTAGAGGTTAGTAAGTCCATTGCTTTATTTTATTCAGATTTGTGTATATATGAATGAGATGTTTATTGCATTAATTGGCTTTGACTATTTCTGTGTCATTGTTTCAATTGTATTTATTTAGTATTTATTAGTTTAAAATCTTTAAACATTAAAAAAAAACAAAAAGATTTATGTTCTTACTTTATCTTATTTTGAAACATTATTATAAACATTCATTTTCGCAAGATTTCAAGTAAACCTTGTAAAATGTGTATAGATTGTTTATAATCATTTGTATATTCACGTTTCATTTTAATAAACATTAGTAAGTAATATATCATTTGTTAGAATAACAAATTTTAGATTAGTTTATTTCTTTTACTGTTTTTAGGACATTAGTTGGTAAATAGAGCCATTAAACCCGTTGGGTCACTTCATTCCAAACGGCTTGGGTTATTTAGACAACCCCGGTCCGGATTTGACCTTCTAGTTGACGGTGTGTCACTTACGCCCATCAAAAAAACATTAGATTTTATTTGATACATGTATTTTATCCTTGCAATCTTGATCCTAAGAATAGAACAACACTTAGGCTTAAATATGCATCTTTCCAGTTGATAAATGATATATTATTTCGAAAGAACTTTGATGGTGTTTTTCTGCATTGTTTGGAAAAGGAAGAATTAGAAAAAGCATTATCTGAACTTCATGTAGGTGAAGTCGGTGGTCACTTCGGTGGAGATACCACTGCCCACTAAGTGTTAAGAGATGGGTACTATTGGCCTACCTTGTTTAAATATGCCCACACGATGTCCCACAAATGCATAATCTGCCAAAAGGTTGCAGGACGGGTGAAAAAGTCAACATTCCCTTTACAACCTGTTACTGTGGATTTACCTTTTCAGCAATGGGGCCTAGACATCATAGGACCAATTAATCCCTCTTATTCACAACAACACAAGTATATCCTTACAACAACAGACTATTTTACGAGATGGTTCGAAGCTGTACCTTTAAAAGTGGTAAACACAAGTCATGTAGTATCTTTTCTGAACTTTCATATCATCACTCGATTCAACATTCCCGAATGTCTGGTTTTTGATAATGCCTCTTACTTTTCATCCCTTGACATGAACGTTTTTGCTTTGGAAAAAGGGATTAAACTGAAGTATTCTACAAGATACTACCCTTAAGGAAATGGCCTAGTAGAATCAACAAACAAAAAATTAATCAAGATTATTAAAAGGACAGTTTCAGAAAATCACAAGAACTGACACAATGCAATGTATAATGCACTCTGGGCTGATAGAGTAACCCCAAAAGCCTCTGTTGGTAATTCCCCTTTCTTCCTCGTTTACGGAAGAGAAGAAATTCCCTGCCCACATGTCTTACTTCCTTCCCTGCAATTTTCGTAGAAAGTTCAAGAAGAGGAGTGCCCTCCTCTAGAAAATCGAACAAATGCCTTATTAAAATTAGAGGAAGTGAGGACATAAGAAAAGAATAAATTGGATTAGCACCAACAAATTGTAAAAAGATGGTTGGATTCGAATTCATCTTTAGATAGGAATTTCAATGTCGAAGATCTAGTTCTCAAGTGGGATAAATCCCACGAGATTAAGGAGGAACATACCAAGTTCCAAAATTTGTGGCTGGGACCATTTGTAATTTCTGAAAAATTGGGTCCCAGCTCTTTCCGTCTGCATAATTTAGAGGGACAACCAGACACTTTCCCAGTGAATGGCCAGGCCCTCAAGAGGTATTTCACCTAATGATTTTTGTTCCACTCTTTTGTAAATATTTTTTAATTTTCTTTTTTGTTTTTTATTTTGGTTCTTTTCATTTTGCTTGATTTTGATTTGTTTTCTGAATAATTATGTCTGAGTCACCATCTCATTTGTGGAACAGAATCATAATTTTCATTCGTTAGCAGCAGTTGATAACTTCCCAAGCACTTGAACAATAAGTGCTAAAACTCAGATCAACATAAGTGAGTTTCTGTTCAAATCAGTGTTTCTAGTTTCTCATTGGAATTACAAGTAGATGTGATTGTCATTAATAAACTTCTAACGATGTCCCTGTTTTGAGAAAAACAACTCAACTGTACCTTCTCATACTCGATATGGTTTCCTAACCAAAATATAAGTGTCCAAATCATGATGAAGGTCATCAAAACAAAAGAATAATTGGTAAAAGATCAATTTTTTCATTCCAAGCTACAAGATTTTCAGTATCACCCCACCCTCTTTAATATTATCAAGTTCTGCAAATTATAAACAAATTCTAGAGGGTTGAAAGCACGATAATGTGTGGGAAGTGTATGTAAACCCATCAGGACACTGAATAGGTCTACTGGCAGTAGGTAAATGCATGCATGATACCAAGGCAACTTCGTTGGGGTACTGAACAAACCTACTAGCAGCGAAGTGATGTCGGGTTTAAGAAGATTCTCAGGTATGTCTTTCATTTTGATCAAAGTGCAAAGATGACATGTATCATGAATGGACGACTCTTGGACATGATAGAGGTACTAGAGTGGGTCAAATGACATCCCTGCCGAGGCTATGGATGCTTGCTGGCAGCAGTGGCCCTGTCAACAGTATCGAAGTCAACTGCATAAAAAATATCTACACTCGTAATCTAAGTTAGATAACAGATGGCATCTTTTTAGACATAAATACATCTAATGCTAAACTACGTTACTTTCTGAGTTATGATCAATATGCTTGACTTGTTGTTAACTATTTCTAAAAAATTCATTTCATCTAATTCACCCTAACATGAATTTTCTGGTGATGCTGAGATAACTGCTTCGCCCAGTACGTCACCATTGTTGGCAGCCACACATGATTTTCGATACTTATCATGATCAAAAGAGACTATACCTTTTTGTAGCTGCCATCACCTTCTATTTGTAAATGTTTATGTTTCTGAGTTTTGAGGCGATGATTGGGTTAAGTTTACCTTATTGAGTTTTTTGGTTTGCATTATCGTTTGTTTTAGTTTTAATTCATGACTGTAAGCATGAATTTAAACATAAAAATTGGCTTGGTTTCATAATCTTTTACCTTAGAAATATTTTTTTGGAAGGCACCCATGCATGGTTTAAACTCGAGACTTATGAACTTATTGATTAATACACTATCAAAATATTTATTGATTATGGGTCCCGTGACTTCATTGGTTCTATAGTTTATTGTTGATTTAGTTCATGAATTGTTTGAATTCACAAAAATGTTTGTTAACAACTGATATAATTTCATGAGTGAATTTGTCATATCAACATTCATATCAATTGGTACAGGCATGTTGTACCTACATTTTCAATTCACCTTACTAGCTTGAAATATTAATGAGATCATTCATTACGCGTATGGGGTTTTGTACTATGGAGGGTTTGGCACTCATTGTGAGAAATGGTTTGTAGTTTTACGAGCCCTCTATTTTTGTTTTCCCTAACCCTTATGTTTGAGTTATGACAGTCCCCAAACCTTGAATTTTTCATGCCATCACAGTTCGCTTAGACCTATCTCTACTGCTCATCCATTGGAAACCTTAAGCCATCCCTTCTGATATCTGTTGTATCCTTGTCACCGTGGTTCGTATTGAGCCAAATGGATGCCAAGATATGCTATCCCATGATGACGCTATTGACTACCTGAAGGCTCATGGATGGGATGTGTTCCTCAAGAAGTTCGAAGGCTATAATCTCCAGGTTGCAAAAGCTTTTGCATAAACTTTTGATGGTTTTAGGGCCAAGGTCGGTGATGTACAGTTGGAATTAACAGAGGATTTCATGAGCAGGGCGAAAATACTCCCTCTAAAACACGAGAGGTGGTTTAAGAACGCTAAAATAGAGGATGTCCCATGGATTTTATTCATGGTTTCCCACAAATCCACTTGCTGTATAAAAGGTATTCCCATTGCTTTGCTAAAACCTAGATGGCATAATCTCCTTTTAATTCTGAAACAATTTGTCACTTGTGAAGGTCGATATGGGCTGGTTTTTTTCTATCACATTCCGGTTCTTATGATTTTCATAGGGTTTGAGTTGAATATACCATTTTACCTGCAAATGAGCCTTTACAAAATGTCTAAGCGCTATAAGCGACATGGTATGAATTCCCTGTCAAGTCTGTTTTATCACAGATTCGTTAAAATATTATTGGTTGCTCACCTGTCGCAAGTTGGTGATAGCTGGGAATCTTTCTTGAGCCAAAATGGCTTCACCCAGGTCAACGATACAATCATCCCCCATTTAATTGTAAACCCTAATTTGGATAGACCAGTGACTGAAAGCCGAGTCATCAATTCACTTGATGGCTCATAATTTATTGAACCGATTTCTGTTGTTGATGAAACCCCTATGGATAAGGAATTACCATGTAGATTTTCACCTAAAATATCTTTGGAACAAGTAATTACCGAATTAAAAGAAAAGGATCATCCTGTGCCTATGAACAACTCTAATTTAAACGATAATGATAAACATGTTGTGAAGATTTTCCGTAAGGGAAAGAAACCACATAACACATATTTAAATTTCAGGAATAATAATGTTGTTCGTTTGATTTCTAGAAAACTAAGAAATTGAAAGAGTAATCATCTAAGCTCGATCAATCCGATCGAGATCGATGATCGGTGTTCATATCGGGAGATAGACGATTTCTTGGCTCATGAAGACCCAGAAAACCAGTTCCCCAAGAAATAGGTTGTTACCCAGGTTGAAAAGTATGAATTTGTGTGTAATTTACCCCCTTGTCTCAAGGGAAAAGAAGGTTTTTCAGGTATTGGTCACGACCTAGAACAAACCACAGTGACACATGAAGCACCCATTGTCGTCCGTGTTCCACGTCAGTCTGCCATTACCCCAATGCACTGTGATAGCTGCCTCGACTGGATAGATCATTATTATAGAGATATTCCGCTCTTATAGGCTCAAGTGAAATGCTTGGCTACTCGAAATACCCTATTAGAACAATATAACTTTGACTTGAAGGCACACACAGAGAGGGAAAGCAAAAGATCTAAGAAGTCAAGGAATATCATAATAAAAAACACAACCAGTTTCAAAGCCATTATAAATTTCGAACTATCAAATCCTGCTTTTACTAATTTCTAATGGTAAAACGATTTTGTTTTGATTTTATTCCATTTTGTTATAAAAAATTGAAATAGAGATATTTAATTTGATTTCATTTGCTATTAATAAGACTAGCTACAGAATCTATGATTTTGTAGCTAGTCTCTTTTGAATAATAATTAGTATCATTATCTGAATATCAAATCGGTTTTGTTATCTATAGGAAATGAATGATTATGATGTTGATTGCATGGATCAAACAACTTGAATTATACGCTCAATTATTCAATTATTTTCTCCCTCTTTCTATTTATAAAACTTTGGTTTAGTTTTGACAAACCAACTCATGCATGACTGGTTTTTAGTTTCACTATTTTTGTAATATTATATGATTTTTGTGGATTCAACTCTATCTTGTATGATAAGAGCATTTGAATCCTGAACTAGTTTAAATAATGTTCACTCTTAGTAGTAAAGGACATCTTTGGTTTGGACATATTATGGATATATGACTTTCAAGACTGATATGGACAAGATGTTCACTCCTTGGCTTTAGACCAGCGTGGCTCTTACCCATTATGTTTTGCCTTTATCTTATGGAATGTTAATACGTTATACAACTTTATTCTTATCATCGTATGATATTTCATATTATTTCAACACTTTAATTTTGTCCACAATTTATTGTCCTATATTACATTTGTGATCAATATTTCATTTAAATATCGTGGATTTATGTTGGATATTGGATTATGTATTACATGAATGCTTTGTATTAAGTTTCTTTTATTATAAGTGTTCATCATTATAAGATCATCAGACCTGTATATTTATCTGTTTATTATTATATTCTTGTTCCAAAACACCTTTGAGTTTGTTCTGGGAATGCTGACACCATTCTGTTACATGTTTTCCTCATAGGAAGGACAACTAGGAGCTTGAATTGCGTAGGGACATAGACTCAGTTTAGTTGATTAATCACAGGTTAGTTTATTCGTATTTTTGTTCTTTAGTTAGTTTATTCATCAATGAAATAAGAATAGCTTCAATTATCTTTGATTGTTAATTTGTTCTTATTTCAATTGTGTTTGAATTAGTATATATATATATATATATATATATATATATATATATATATAAGTTTTAAATATTAAACAAAATGTATGTGCTTTCTTTATCTACTTCATAAACACTTCCAAAAAACATCTATTTCGCAAGATATCTAGTAAATCTCGCAAAACTGTATATACTTTGTTTATAATCATATGCACATAGTGTTGAAATTACTAAGACAACTGAGAGGGGAGAAGGGGGTGAATCAGTTGTTACTGTGCTTAAACAATATTAAGTCTATTAAACCATTTTTAATCTTTCTCCAAGTGATCATCAATATTTTTTTTTTTTGTTGTAAGTAAGTAATTATATATATAAGGGACTTCAAAGAACCAGACCATAAGTACAAAACTGAGTGTCATCTGGGTTGTAGTTACTGAACTGCTCCAGAAGGAGAAACCAGTTCATCCAACCGGGTAATTCGAACACCTGAGTTCTTATCAGTCTTAAAAAACACAAAGCTGAGCTAACAAAGATGCTAATAGAGGAATAACTATTAAAAAAGAACAACCCCCTATAGGGGTTAGACAATTGGCATATAGTCTGGCACATACTCTGGAAGATAGCCTGGCCATGGCTCCTCTTCAACAGGTGTCCCACTGGTTGCCCATTGCATGTCATCTCCATCGGTGCATGCATCCTTGTTAGTAGCAGTCTCAACGTTTCCCAACAGAATGTGCGGCTGCAAACCGATGACGACCACCTCCTTAACCTCCTGCCGAACCGGTTCCTTGACGACCTCAGCGTCGCCCGACGGAATTTGCTCCTGCTTATCTATGGCCATGACTGCTTCCTTGAACTCCTGCCGAGTCGGCTCCTCAACGTGCTCTGCTGTGCCCTGCTTCCTGAAACTCTCGTTGTCACTTGCGGTGGAGGGCGCTTCTTCTGAAGATGCGGGAGAGGCTTCTTGATAAGTGGAAAGAAGTTGGAGGAGGGTTGAGAGCCTCCCATCCACATGCTATAACCGAAAATGGAGGTCCTCCACTCCTTGACGGAGTTCGAAGACCAAGTCATAAAGGATGGTGAAGTTTTCTCGCCACTGCAAGTCCGTCTTTGAGTTAGAGGACATCGACTCCTTGTTGCAGGTGGCTCGACTATGAGAAGGCATCCCTATGGGTGATTTCATGGAAGAAATATCCGACGCAGGAGGAGGAATGGAGTACCTGGAGTTTGAAGGAGCTATGAGGTGGCACCATGAAGGGCTCAGCCTGGTGTCAATTATGGCTAGGCATTCGAAGCTTGGGACAGGTGAGGTGGAGGGATTGTGAATGGCTAACTCAGGCAGCCGGAGCGGCGAGGATAAAGTTGAAGGTGAACCAGGAGGATAAGCCAAAGCGCGAGGACTTCGAGGATGTCAGGGAGAACCCCTTCGTGGTCTAACTCGCTGGCGTGACATGGTTTGGCCTGGTAAGTGGGAATGGTCTGCCAGATCAAGGGGGAGGACTAGGAGCGACCGGGGGGGCATAAGCACCATGAGCAGACAAGCAGAACCAGGCCGGAGCCGCGGAATGATAACACAAACAAATGGAGTCATTGCACCTGGTGAAATGGAGGTCGAAGGAGCCCGAGTAAATGCCCCTACGATCATCGTAAATACAATTTAATGCAGGAGGGAGTCGACAACAGCTGGCACGAGCCGGGCACATGGCTCGCTGCTTTGCTGGCTCCTCCGCATCTCCTCTGTGCGCCAGGTGGCTGGCCCTAACACCCCATTCGGGTGTTTGTCCACTTCTATAGCTTTGCAGATACATTGATGGAGGATAGGGTGATTCGGAGTGAGGGAAGTGTTGCAGAGGATTTCTGGTCCATCCCAGTTGACCCCTAGATTAGTCAAGTCGTCCGCTACCCGATTCACACTCCTTCTGACGTGAGCATGTAAGACTACCTGATTGGGGTGCACTAACTCTGCGATGGTCTTTAGCCCATGCGAGAGTCTCCATCTTGGTGAAATTTTGTCTGGATCAACTCCGTTTAAAAGTCTACTAAGGAGATTGACGATGATTTGGGAATCGCCTTATACAATTAGCTGAGTGAAGTTGTGATCCTTGGTGAGTGGCGGCCCCCGAGTGAGTGCCCAGAGTTCTGCCACATTGTTTGTGGTGTGACCAAGGGAGCCTACATTAATGAGAATGATGTGCCCGTGGTGATTGCGGAAAACAGTTCCATAACCCGCAGCCCCTGGATTGCCTTTGGAGGCCCCATCAAAATTGAGTTTGATGAAGTCAACCGGAGGGACTGACCAAGAGGAGAGACTGATGGTAGGGGGAGGGGCATAGAGGAGAGGGGAGCGAGGGGGAAGGAGAGATAGCCAGTTCTTTAGGATCATAATTTTTGAGGGATTACTGGTCAGGTCTGTCTCGTTCAAAGGTTGGAGGTTGAGAGTTTCCAGAATGTTGAGGCGACAACGATTTCAATAGTGTTGCCACGGGAGGAAAAAATTCCTGAAGAGTCTTCTATTTATTTCCTTCCAAACCTACCAGAGGATGAAGCCAGGAAGCAGTTGCCAGATACGATTGAGGAGGGGAGAATGAAACACTTGGTCCCTCCAGTTTGTGATAGTGTCGACGATGATGTCTCGAACACAATCCGAGGTGCGCATGACGAGCGCACTTTGGTCCCAAATCTGTGCAGTGTACTAGCAAGAAGTGAGGAGGTGATTCATGGTTTCAATTGTCTCCCCACAGAGTATGCAAATGGAAGGCCCCACAAAGCCTCGTTTGGAGAGGTTGTCCTAGGTCATAATGCTGGAGTGGACCACGAGCCAGAGGAAGAGAGTGATTTTGGGCCAATGTCTGAGGTTCTAGATCTTGCGCCAAACAGCCTGTGTGGGTGCCAGGTTCGGTTGGATCTTGATGTGGTAAGCTTCTCATGTGCTATATGTGCCTCTTGGCCGGTATCCCCATCGAAAAATATCCTCTCCAGTGAGCTTAGGGATTTTTCGTTTGAGCATTTCGTTCTGGTAGGGGCCCAGATCCACGTGGCCATCTAGGTTCATGTTTTCCCTATCAAGATGCCAATGCCGCCAAGTGTTATCTTGTGGGTCGTCCCGCCAATAGTCTGCTACTGTTGTCAGGCCCGCCTGTGTGGCTTGGGTGCTGATGTGCTCAGCCCAGTCCTCGTGGTCCAGAATTGGCCATTGTTGCTAGGAATCTTTCCAAAATAAGGTTGTTTTCCCATTCCTAATTTCCCAGAAGGCATGCTGGGTGACAAGCTGTCTATTCTGCTTAGCCGCTGCCCAAATTAAAGACCTGGGTGTGTCACCATTCCAGCATATGAGATTTTTTTCTGCTACCTTGGGTGCATATTTCTTCCTCCATAAGCATGCCTAGAGGTCCTTGGGTTTCTTAAGCCATCGCCACCATATTTTGGCACTGAGGACTTTGCTCATGATGGCAGGATCTCGTAAGCCAAGGCCTCCTTGCGCTTTAGGCTGACAGAGTTTGTCCCAGCTGACAAGCGCTATTTTCTTTCCTGTGTTGAGACCTTGCCACAGGAAGTTCCTCTGTAAGCTTTTAATAGTTGAGAGTACAAAGTTAGGAGCAACCAACACCGAGAAGATGTAGGTGGGAAGGGCCTGGAGAACAACTTAGAGGAGAGTGAGACGGCTTGGAAAGTTAAGAACTCTGAGGGTCCAGGATGAGAGCTTCTTAGTAAAAGAAGAGAGCAGATGCTCCCAAGAGGAGTTCCGAAGGGCGTTATCGATCAAAGGGATGCCAAGGTATTTGGATGGAAGGGAGCTTCTTTGGAAACCTAAAAGATCAGAGATATGGCCCTGGACAGGGGGGGTGTATTAAAGAAAAAGATTAGGGACTTGTCTTTGTTGCAGTCTAGACCTGAGGCTTCAGAGAAGGTTTGGAGGATCTAGAGAATGGCATTTTCTTCCTGCACTGTTGGGGTGCCCATCAGGAGCGTGTCATACACAAATTGACTATGCGAAATAGGAGGGGAGATGCCATGCAGCGGTAAACCTGCTAGAGTGTTGTTTGCAACTGCCACTTGAATGCTTCGACTAAGACCTTCTGCCATGATTATGAAGAGGAAGGGGGAAAGAGGGTCTCCCTGTCTAATTCCTCTTGAAGGGGTGAAGGGACGAGAGGGGACGCCATTAACAAGGATAGAGAAGAAAGTAGTAGAGGTAAGGTTCAAGATCCACGTCACCCAAAGTTTGTCAAAGCCAAAGGCAAGGAGCAATTCCCTCATATAGTCCCAGCTTATCTTATCAAAGGCTTTAGAGAGATATAATTTAAGGAGCATACCTAGAAATTTAGTTTTCTGCAGAGAGTGAATCACCTCGTGAGAAAGAATAATGCTGTCCAGGATTTGTCTGCCCTCTATGTAGCCAGATTGTTCCGGGGGGATGATAGTAGGCAGAATGGGTTTGAGTCTTCGGGCTATCACCTTTGTTAGAAGTTTATAAATGACATTGCAAAGGGATATAGGTATGAACTGCTTGGGATGGTGAGCCTACCCCTCTTTGGGAATTAGAGTGAGGAAGGTAGCATTGAGAGATTGAAGGACCCGTCCAGTAGAACGGGAGTCTTCAATAATTTCCCAGACCTCTACCCTGATCATCGGCCAACAGTGGTGAAAAAAATCGCTGGTAAATCCGTCCGGTCCGAGTGCCTTGCCTTTTGGAGTGTCTTGCAGATCTTGATCTACCTCCTCGATTGTGATGGGCCGAAGTAGAGCTGAGTTTTTCTCCCTGGTGATGAGGGCATGCACATCTTGCATTACCTTAGCTATGGCTTCCAATCTGTTCGGAGGAAGGTTCCATGAGGATGTTTTTATAATAATCTGTCAGTGTTGCTTCCAGGTCTTCATGGGAGAGAATAGGCTCACAAGTAGTGGAAATTAAGTGCGTGATTCTATTAGAGTGGCGGCGTTGCATGAAAGATCTGTGGAAGAACTTGGTGTTGCGGTCCCCCTCCTTGAGCCACTGGATGCGCGATTTCTGTCTCCATAGAATCTCTTCCTGTGCTTTTCTGGCCTCCAATTGTTGAGTAGTTATTGCTTCCTGGGCTTTCAACTCATCTGTTAACCCTTGCAGTTGGATCTGGGTTTGAATCGTCTTCATCTGGTCTGATAGATGCCTTTGGGAGTCGAAGATGTTTCCAAAGGTTTGCCTATTCCAGGTTTTGATGAGTTGTTTAAGGTTTTTTAACTTCTGCTGAAATTTGAACATCTTGGAGCCATGGGTAACCTCCGCCTGTCTCCACCAGTCCTGGATCTTAGCTTGGAAGTCTAGATGGTTGAGCCAAAATTGTTCGAATCGGAATGGTTTTTTCCCCGGTGACGCCGACACTTCCATCCATAGCTGAATGGGCCAGTGATCCGAGCCATGGATATTCAGAATACTTGCCTCCATGGCTATTCCCTCCATCATAATGGAATCAGAGATTAGGAAGCGATCAAGTTTGCAAGCAATTTGGTGTGATCCAGTTCTTCTATTTGTCTAGGTGAAGGTGCCATTGATAGCTTCCAGGTCGATCAGATTGAGTTTATCTATGAGGCTGTTGAAGTCATTAGTGTCTTGATCTAGGCGTCGTGAGCCCCCTTTTTTCTCCTCCAGATTTTGAATGAGGTTGTAATCGCCCCCTATGGTCCAATGATTGTATCTAGTCAGGTTGGAGAGGTATTCCAGACTCCTGAGGAAGGCCTGTTTGTCCTTTGGGTTGGTTGGGCCATAGACATTGGTTACATGTCCAGGTTTATTGGATCCTATAAGCCTGTAGTTTGCCGTAATAGACCATTTAGTGGTAATAAAATTATCTAACAACACTGTGTTGGGGTTCCATATAATAGCCAATCCTCCAGTTGTGCCTGTAGCTGCGGTTGACATTGCTTCCCCTTGCTTCCAACAATAGGGGAGTAGCCTATCAATGTCTTCAGTTGAGCATTTTGTTTCTTGAAGTAGTACTATGTCCAGTTTCTCTGCAAAGATCAGATCCCATAGCAATTTTTGCTTGCTATGTCCATTGAGGCCCCTAATATTCCAGGAGATAATCTTCATGATGATGGGGGGGTAGGGAGGGGAGGAAAACTGTCTGAGATGAGGTGGATTTGCCCTGAATTGACCATAAAATGGCCTATTTCCTGTATGAGTTTGTTTGTAGACTTTTGGCCTCTTTTCTTGTCATCTTTCTGTGTTTTACTCTGGTTCTTTGATTGACTGCTCTGTATCCCCAAGCCCTTACTAGATCGCGCTGTGGAACCGGCGGAGGAGTTGAGAAAAACCTTGTGTACTTTCCATAATTGGTCCCGGGTTATAGTGTACAATTTTTGCTTCCTGTAGGCATGTTCGAGGTGTTCCAGGTCCACCTCGGCTAGATCTTGCTCTTCTATTTCCATATCAGCGTCACCGTCCTCGATCTCCAAGAGATCTTGCTGATCCCCTGCTGTGATTTGTGGGGGGTGATCGACTTCCTTCCCCTGTAGTGGCCGTTCTTCCTCCTGTCCCCTAGAATGGGAGGGGCTATCCAGAGGGAGCTCACTGGGATTTATCTTGGTTGAAGGGTCCTCTGGTTGATCTTGTAATATTGCAAATTTGTTACTGGTAGAGGGATCTTTACTTACTTGGTTTTGCTGCTTTCGCCCTGCTTGTCTTCTTTTCCCTCCTGGTTGAATGAAGTCGTCCTTGTCTTTTCCGTGTTCTGGGTTCCCTTCT
The DNA here is from genome assembly GCA_009831015.1 of Picea engelmannii. NCBI lineage: Eukaryota > Viridiplantae > Streptophyta > Pinopsida > Pinales > Pinaceae > Picea > Picea engelmannii. The sequence continues at coordinate 74,511 of ML815235.1, read as the reverse complement.
TTGTGAGCTGCATTGAGGGGGCATTCTCTGAATAGATGTCCATGTTCATGGCATTTCCGACACCTAAAAGGAATGTGTTCAGAGTCGATGGTCTGGATCCAGTCTTCGTCCTAGTACTCGAGGATGATGGTTCCCGGTAGTGGTTTTGCTATATTCAGGTATACACAAATGCGCGCATAAGAGGTGTATCACCTCTGTTTGGTAGCTTATGAAGACTTTACATAGATTCCAATGGTATTGCTATACCGGCCAAGACCTCTTCCAGCCAGAACTCTTGGGGGAGAGAGTACAGTCGGATCCACACCAGAGCGTGGGTGAAATATTCCTTTTCAGGGATGAACTTCTCGGTCCAGAATCTTAAGAAGAGTCCTGCAGAGTTAAAAAAGTAAGGTCCCCCATCAAAGATGTGAGTGTGGTCCTTGAGATTGTGCAGTATGATTGTAAAAAAGCCCTTTGAGCCTAGTTGTAATTCATAGTGCCCTTTTGGCTTCTACTAGTACTGTATCCATTTGATTAGATCCCTTTCTGACGGCCATAACCCTAGGAATTTCCCTACGAGGGCATGGTCTCTCATATACTGCTTTTTCTCTTCTATACACGTAGAGTTGACAATGTACTTCGGGGCCTGCGGTGCTTGAGGAATTCATTTTCCAGGGAGCCAAGGTATCGGTGCTGTAGCAGGGGCGACTGTATTTTTCGGGTCGATGTCCATCTCTCGGTCCTTGAAGGTTCCTTCCATGATAAGTGTGGCTCGCAAGTCTGGCGACGACAGCTTAAACCCCTCGCCGATGCTTCCATTCGCAGTGGCTTGGCTGTAGGAGGCACCATTCCACCCTCCTTCCTTTTGATTCATGGCCCCAACAGGGCTGGGAGTGTAGTAGTTCGGCTAGAACCCGAAACCCTAATCCGGATAGCAGAGCTCGCGTGACATCTTTTTTCTAAACTCGCTAATGATCACTTATCTCTCATTGTGTATATGCACCAAGTGATCATCAATATTATACAACATATGGACAACGTAAATAATGAGCATCAGTCAC
>ML815235.1:47220-73421 GCA_009831015.1 Picea engelmannii | reverse complement strand
GAGATTGGCTTAGAGACTTTTTCCCAGCTTATTAAATGCAGTTTTCTCCCTGATTGTTTTCCACCTTCCCACAGGAATCTTCTGAAAATTGCTTCAATTTTCTGTATTATGGTGGATGGGGCCAAAAGCAAGGAGCTTTGATAGATCATAGTGCTAGCTAGGACTGTTTTGATTAGGACCACTTTACCTGCAAGGTTTAACTAGCTTGCTCCCTAGGATTTTATTTTGTTTTTTAACTTGTATATCAGTAGATTCCGGTGCAAGGTCCTTGGGTTGGATTTAAAAATTGAGACTCCCAGATATTTAAAGGCATCCCAAATGGTACAACCTTCCATTCCCAGTACCCTGGCAATCTCCAACATTTCTTTTAGCATTATGTTCCAACCATAGATCTTGCTTTTAGTGAGGCTTATAACGCTGCCTGAGATTTTCGTGTATACAACTAATTCATTTTTGAATTTCCTTGCTGTTTGTAAGCTCGCTCCTCACATTAGTAGTGTGTCATCCGCAAACTGGGCATGGTTGATATCCTTTACCCCTGGTGCTATTCTTAGGCCATGGAGGTTGTTGTGATGGCAATGATCCAATTGGAAGCTCAGAACTAACGCTTGGATTGCGTAGAGAAGGGGAGAAAGGGGGCAGCCTTGTTGGAGTTCTCTGGAAGCTTGAAAGAACTTAGTTTCCCTCCCATTCACTAGTGGGGCTATCCATGGGGACCCAATACAAGATTTTATCCAGTTTACAAAAGCTGGGGTGAAACCAAAATTTTCCATGACTTTAAATAAAAATTTATTCCTAACTCTATCAAATGCATTGGCAAGATCAAGATTTATTATCATACCTTTGTCTTTTCTCTAGATACTTGAGTGCAGGGCCTCTTGTACAAGGATGATGTTGTCCACTATGTGTCTACCTTTAATAAACCCCCCTTGATTTTCTGGGATGATTATAGGGAGAATTTTTTTAATTCTATTGGCTATAAATTTTGTGAGGATTTTGTAGCTTGTATTGCAAAGGGAGATTGTCTGGAACCTGTCAATACTGATTGCTCCTTTTTCTTTTGGGATCAACGCTAGGAAGGACGAGTTTGTTTCACCTCCTAATTTGCTGCAAGTCTGAGATTTTTGGATCAATTTCGTTAGATCTGATTTAATTATATCCCAGCTGTGTTGATAGAATCTAGCTGTGAATCCATCTGGTCCTAGGGCTTTGTCTGGGTTCATTTTGTCAAGTGCATCTTTTATTTCTTGCTAGGTGACTTCCTTTGTTAGGCTGTTGTTGAAATCTTCTTGGATGAGAGTTGGGACAAGAGAGAGAGGGTAATATTTGGGATCTATATCAGTCCCTTGTGTTTCTATGTAGATATTTTCGAAGGCTTCTATTGCAGTTGCTTTAATGCCTTCAGATTCAATGATTGTTTGATTTTGAACCTGGATTTCGGTAACTTTCTTAAACTGCTTCCTTGCCTCAACTTGTTTGTGGAAGTAGCTAGTGTTTTTATCTCCTACTTCCAACCAAAGGCTTATAGATTTCTGTCGCCAGTAATTTTCCTCCTCTCGGCATGCTTGATGCCATTTCCTTTGAAGTCGGTCTTCTTGTTGCATGATTTCTTGGGTAATTTCCTGATTTTCCATTTCCAGCTGATGATTCCCTAGCTACTTTTGGGCTTCTTGGCGGATTTTAATTAGATTTGACTGGCCTTTTACCCAGAATTTTAGCATTGTCTTTAGTCTCTTGAGTTTTTCTTCCCAAACATAGAAGGCTGAGCCTCTCACTGTATCATTCCAGACTTTGGTAACTAGCTTCAGAAAGCTTTCATCTTGGATCCAGGTTGGACTAAATCTAAAGGGGATAGGCCCGAGATTCTTGTCACAAGAGACTTATAACATGATTGGTTTGTGTTCTGACACACTGTGCGGGAGGATCAAAGAAGTGGGAATGAGGCCCAGGAGTAAGAAGGAGATTTGGACAAGGAATCTGTCTAGCCTAGCAGCAATGTGACCCGGTCCTACCCTCTTATTTGTCCACATGTATTTTCCTTTAGTTGGTTTGATATCTTCTAGCTCCCAATATGACATTAGGTCTTCTACCCACTCTCTTGTCGGGTCTCGCACAATGGAGACACCTTTTTTCTCGTTTGAAGCTAGGGTCACATTTAGGTCCCCCCAATGATGATATTGTCAAGATCATTTAGCAGTAGGTAATCTTTTAGGGTCTCCCAACAATTTCTTTTTTCCTCCAAAAGGACTGGTACATAAAGATTGAAGAGACTTACCAGTCGACCCATTTCATTTTGAAGGAGGCTGGTGTGGATCCAATGCGTGCTCGTTTAAGAGTTGACTAGTTCGAACTTCTTAGTGTTCCAAAGGGTACCTATCCCGCCTGAGGCACCTCTTGCGCTTTCTGTTATTCCTTGGCTTATTCTCCATAGAGCATTTGTTGTGTTAAGAAAGTCTTGCTTTTCCATCTTAGTCTCCTAGAGGAGTAGGATATCAAACTCTGAGGTTCTTATGATGTCTTTAAGTGCTTCTTCTTTCATTTTGCTGCCGAAACCCCTACAATTCCAGGAAGTTAGTTTCATGGATTACCTTGGGGGGATGAGTGGGCTCCTTGAAGAGCCTTGGAGTGTTTCCTTGTCTATATTACATTAATCAGTTGTCTGATTGTTGGTTGCGAGGCTTTTAGGACGTCTTTGTAGGTCTCTTTGTCTCTTTCTTCTTTCTTGGATTTCCTTCCTCTACCTGTTTTCTTTGGAGTGACCAAAGCATCACTTGCACCTTCGTAATCACTATCTGAGGAGATCTCTCCTTCCTCTATGTCCAGGCTTGCGTCCTTTTCTAGGGTAGTTTTCCTTGCTCTTCTTATCATAATGGAGCAGGGATCTCTCTGGCTTCTGGGAGTGATTTCTCATGCGTTTCTTCGGCTGAAGTTGCTTCCTGTAGTTTTTCTTCTGCTGTTTTCCCTGCATGTTCTTGATCCAATAGTCTAAAATTTTTCTCTACCAATGTGTTTGATTGATTTCCTTGTTCCTTGGTCTATGGGGGAGTTGTCTTTTCATTCCTTGGACCTTTTTCTTTTGATGTGGTTTTCCCTTTTCTTGTTTGTTGCCAGCCTTCTCCATTTTCTTTCTCCTTGCTTGGGTTTTTAGGACAGTTTCTTTGGAAGTGATCATATTCATGGCATCCCCTACATTTAAAAGGTAGTTGTTCGTAGTCAAGCTTCTGGTAATGCTTCCATTCTTTGACCTTAAGTTTGATCACTTCAGGAAGCCCCACCTCTAGGTCCACTTCCACGCAGATTCACGCACATGAGTATTGGTCTTTGGGATCTACCCTGTCAATGTATTGACCTAGCCCGTTTCTGATTGCCTGGAGCGAAGAGGGATTCTAGCAGTGGATTGGTAGATTGGGTAGCCTGACCCAGACTGGGACATCCTTGGGTACTTCTACCGCAGGATCAAAACTCGAAGTCCAACGGTTCAGGTATAGCCCTTAAGTGCCCATGAAATACGACCCGTTCTTGAAGATGAGATCTCTATCTTCCTGGGAGATGAATTCAAAGATGAAGAATCCTCTTCCCAATGCATAACAGGTTACACTATTTTTGATCAGTGGTCGCCAGTTCCTTTGGATCCAGTTATTTGTGGTTCGGGCTGACGGCCAAAGCCCCATGAATTGTCCTACTAGTCTGCGATCTGAAAGGGAGATTGCTACCCGCATTGGGTGATCCAGAGGTAGTTCAATTTTTGAGATTGAGTTGAGCTTCTTGATGAAGCTGGGGGGTTCAACAGGAGGGAGCTTCTTGCCTTGGGAGGCCAGAAGCTTGCGAAAGGAAATAGCAGGAGAAGGAGGGGGCAACGACTCCCCTCCTCCAAGAGAAGCCATAGCAGAAGCAACTAAGAAGAATCAGAGTCGAAACCCTAGTCGGTCCTCAGAGCAACCATGATGTCAACAATCCATTAATATTGATCAGTTAGAGGTTAGTAAGTCCATTGCTTTATTTTATTCAGATTTGTGTATATATGAATGAGATGTTTATTGCATTAATTGGCTTTGACTATTTCTGTGTCATTGTTTCAATTGTATTTATTTAGTATTTATTAGTTTAAAATCTTTAAACATTAAAAAAAAACAAAAAGATTTATGTTCTTACTTTATCTTATTTTGAAACATTATTATAAACATTCATTTTCGCAAGATTTCAAGTAAACCTTGTAAAATGTGTATAGATTGTTTATAATCATTTGTATATTCACGTTTCATTTTAATAAACATTAGTAAGTAATATATCATTTGTTAGAATAACAAATTTTAGATTAGTTTATTTCTTTTACTGTTTTTAGGACATTAGTTGGTAAATAGAGCCATTAAACCCGTTGGGTCACTTCATTCCAAACGGCTTGGGTTATTTAGACAACCCCGGTCCGGATTTGACCTTCTAGTTGACGGTGTGTCACTTACGCCCATCAAAAAAACATTAGATTTTATTTGATACATGTATTTTATCCTTGCAATCTTGATCCTAAGAATAGAACAACACTTAGGCTTAAATATGCATCTTTCCAGTTGATAAATGATATATTATTTCGAAAGAACTTTGATGGTGTTTTTCTGCATTGTTTGGAAAAGGAAGAATTAGAAAAAGCATTATCTGAACTTCATGTAGGTGAAGTCGGTGGTCACTTCGGTGGAGATACCACTGCCCACTAAGTGTTAAGAGATGGGTACTATTGGCCTACCTTGTTTAAATATGCCCACACGATGTCCCACAAATGCATAATCTGCCAAAAGGTTGCAGGACGGGTGAAAAAGTCAACATTCCCTTTACAACCTGTTACTGTGGATTTACCTTTTCAGCAATGGGGCCTAGACATCATAGGACCAATTAATCCCTCTTATTCACAACAACACAAGTATATCCTTACAACAACAGACTATTTTACGAGATGGTTCGAAGCTGTACCTTTAAAAGTGGTAAACACAAGTCATGTAGTATCTTTTCTGAACTTTCATATCATCACTCGATTCAACATTCCCGAATGTCTGGTTTTTGATAATGCCTCTTACTTTTCATCCCTTGACATGAACGTTTTTGCTTTGGAAAAAGGGATTAAACTGAAGTATTCTACAAGATACTACCCTTAAGGAAATGGCCTAGTAGAATCAACAAACAAAAAATTAATCAAGATTATTAAAAGGACAGTTTCAGAAAATCACAAGAACTGACACAATGCAATGTATAATGCACTCTGGGCTGATAGAGTAACCCCAAAAGCCTCTGTTGGTAATTCCCCTTTCTTCCTCGTTTACGGAAGAGAAGAAATTCCCTGCCCACATGTCTTACTTCCTTCCCTGCAATTTTCGTAGAAAGTTCAAGAAGAGGAGTGCCCTCCTCTAGAAAATCGAACAAATGCCTTATTAAAATTAGAGGAAGTGAGGACATAAGAAAAGAATAAATTGGATTAGCACCAACAAATTGTAAAAAGATGGTTGGATTCGAATTCATCTTTAGATAGGAATTTCAATGTCGAAGATCTAGTTCTCAAGTGGGATAAATCCCACGAGATTAAGGAGGAACATACCAAGTTCCAAAATTTGTGGCTGGGACCATTTGTAATTTCTGAAAAATTGGGTCCCAGCTCTTTCCGTCTGCATAATTTAGAGGGACAACCAGACACTTTCCCAGTGAATGGCCAGGCCCTCAAGAGGTATTTCACCTAATGATTTTTGTTCCACTCTTTTGTAAATATTTTTTAATTTTCTTTTTTGTTTTTTATTTTGGTTCTTTTCATTTTGCTTGATTTTGATTTGTTTTCTGAATAATTATGTCTGAGTCACCATCTCATTTGTGGAACAGAATCATAATTTTCATTCGTTAGCAGCAGTTGATAACTTCCCAAGCACTTGAACAATAAGTGCTAAAACTCAGATCAACATAAGTGAGTTTCTGTTCAAATCAGTGTTTCTAGTTTCTCATTGGAATTACAAGTAGATGTGATTGTCATTAATAAACTTCTAACGATGTCCCTGTTTTGAGAAAAACAACTCAACTGTACCTTCTCATACTCGATATGGTTTCCTAACCAAAATATAAGTGTCCAAATCATGATGAAGGTCATCAAAACAAAAGAATAATTGGTAAAAGATCAATTTTTTCATTCCAAGCTACAAGATTTTCAGTATCACCCCACCCTCTTTAATATTATCAAGTTCTGCAAATTATAAACAAATTCTAGAGGGTTGAAAGCACGATAATGTGTGGGAAGTGTATGTAAACCCATCAGGACACTGAATAGGTCTACTGGCAGTAGGTAAATGCATGCATGATACCAAGGCAACTTCGTTGGGGTACTGAACAAACCTACTAGCAGCGAAGTGATGTCGGGTTTAAGAAGATTCTCAGGTATGTCTTTCATTTTGATCAAAGTGCAAAGATGACATGTATCATGAATGGACGACTCTTGGACATGATAGAGGTACTAGAGTGGGTCAAATGACATCCCTGCCGAGGCTATGGATGCTTGCTGGCAGCAGTGGCCCTGTCAACAGTATCGAAGTCAACTGCATAAAAAATATCTACACTCGTAATCTAAGTTAGATAACAGATGGCATCTTTTTAGACATAAATACATCTAATGCTAAACTACGTTACTTTCTGAGTTATGATCAATATGCTTGACTTGTTGTTAACTATTTCTAAAAAATTCATTTCATCTAATTCACCCTAACATGAATTTTCTGGTGATGCTGAGATAACTGCTTCGCCCAGTACGTCACCATTGTTGGCAGCCACACATGATTTTCGATACTTATCATGATCAAAAGAGACTATACCTTTTTGTAGCTGCCATCACCTTCTATTTGTAAATGTTTATGTTTCTGAGTTTTGAGGCGATGATTGGGTTAAGTTTACCTTATTGAGTTTTTTGGTTTGCATTATCGTTTGTTTTAGTTTTAATTCATGACTGTAAGCATGAATTTAAACATAAAAATTGGCTTGGTTTCATAATCTTTTACCTTAGAAATATTTTTTTGGAAGGCACCCATGCATGGTTTAAACTCGAGACTTATGAACTTATTGATTAATACACTATCAAAATATTTATTGATTATGGGTCCCGTGACTTCATTGGTTCTATAGTTTATTGTTGATTTAGTTCATGAATTGTTTGAATTCACAAAAATGTTTGTTAACAACTGATATAATTTCATGAGTGAATTTGTCATATCAACATTCATATCAATTGGTACAGGCATGTTGTACCTACATTTTCAATTCACCTTACTAGCTTGAAATATTAATGAGATCATTCATTACGCGTATGGGGTTTTGTACTATGGAGGGTTTGGCACTCATTGTGAGAAATGGTTTGTAGTTTTACGAGCCCTCTATTTTTGTTTTCCCTAACCCTTATGTTTGAGTTATGACAGTCCCCAAACCTTGAATTTTTCATGCCATCACAGTTCGCTTAGACCTATCTCTACTGCTCATCCATTGGAAACCTTAAGCCATCCCTTCTGATATCTGTTGTATCCTTGTCACCGTGGTTCGTATTGAGCCAAATGGATGCCAAGATATGCTATCCCATGATGACGCTATTGACTACCTGAAGGCTCATGGATGGGATGTGTTCCTCAAGAAGTTCGAAGGCTATAATCTCCAGGTTGCAAAAGCTTTTGCATAAACTTTTGATGGTTTTAGGGCCAAGGTCGGTGATGTACAGTTGGAATTAACAGAGGATTTCATGAGCAGGGCGAAAATACTCCCTCTAAAACACGAGAGGTGGTTTAAGAACGCTAAAATAGAGGATGTCCCATGGATTTTATTCATGGTTTCCCACAAATCCACTTGCTGTATAAAAGGTATTCCCATTGCTTTGCTAAAACCTAGATGGCATAATCTCCTTTTAATTCTGAAACAATTTGTCACTTGTGAAGGTCGATATGGGCTGGTTTTTTTCTATCACATTCCGGTTCTTATGATTTTCATAGGGTTTGAGTTGAATATACCATTTTACCTGCAAATGAGCCTTTACAAAATGTCTAAGCGCTATAAGCGACATGGTATGAATTCCCTGTCAAGTCTGTTTTATCACAGATTCGTTAAAATATTATTGGTTGCTCACCTGTCGCAAGTTGGTGATAGCTGGGAATCTTTCTTGAGCCAAAATGGCTTCACCCAGGTCAACGATACAATCATCCCCCATTTAATTGTAAACCCTAATTTGGATAGACCAGTGACTGAAAGCCGAGTCATCAATTCACTTGATGGCTCATAATTTATTGAACCGATTTCTGTTGTTGATGAAACCCCTATGGATAAGGAATTACCATGTAGATTTTCACCTAAAATATCTTTGGAACAAGTAATTACCGAATTAAAAGAAAAGGATCATCCTGTGCCTATGAACAACTCTAATTTAAACGATAATGATAAACATGTTGTGAAGATTTTCCGTAAGGGAAAGAAACCACATAACACATATTTAAATTTCAGGAATAATAATGTTGTTCGTTTGATTTCTAGAAAACTAAGAAATTGAAAGAGTAATCATCTAAGCTCGATCAATCCGATCGAGATCGATGATCGGTGTTCATATCGGGAGATAGACGATTTCTTGGCTCATGAAGACCCAGAAAACCAGTTCCCCAAGAAATAGGTTGTTACCCAGGTTGAAAAGTATGAATTTGTGTGTAATTTACCCCCTTGTCTCAAGGGAAAAGAAGGTTTTTCAGGTATTGGTCACGACCTAGAACAAACCACAGTGACACATGAAGCACCCATTGTCGTCCGTGTTCCACGTCAGTCTGCCATTACCCCAATGCACTGTGATAGCTGCCTCGACTGGATAGATCATTATTATAGAGATATTCCGCTCTTATAGGCTCAAGTGAAATGCTTGGCTACTCGAAATACCCTATTAGAACAATATAACTTTGACTTGAAGGCACACACAGAGAGGGAAAGCAAAAGATCTAAGAAGTCAAGGAATATCATAATAAAAAACACAACCAGTTTCAAAGCCATTATAAATTTCGAACTATCAAATCCTGCTTTTACTAATTTCTAATGGTAAAACGATTTTGTTTTGATTTTATTCCATTTTGTTATAAAAAATTGAAATAGAGATATTTAATTTGATTTCATTTGCTATTAATAAGACTAGCTACAGAATCTATGATTTTGTAGCTAGTCTCTTTTGAATAATAATTAGTATCATTATCTGAATATCAAATCGGTTTTGTTATCTATAGGAAATGAATGATTATGATGTTGATTGCATGGATCAAACAACTTGAATTATACGCTCAATTATTCAATTATTTTCTCCCTCTTTCTATTTATAAAACTTTGGTTTAGTTTTGACAAACCAACTCATGCATGACTGGTTTTTAGTTTCACTATTTTTGTAATATTATATGATTTTTGTGGATTCAACTCTATCTTGTATGATAAGAGCATTTGAATCCTGAACTAGTTTAAATAATGTTCACTCTTAGTAGTAAAGGACATCTTTGGTTTGGACATATTATGGATATATGACTTTCAAGACTGATATGGACAAGATGTTCACTCCTTGGCTTTAGACCAGCGTGGCTCTTACCCATTATGTTTTGCCTTTATCTTATGGAATGTTAATACGTTATACAACTTTATTCTTATCATCGTATGATATTTCATATTATTTCAACACTTTAATTTTGTCCACAATTTATTGTCCTATATTACATTTGTGATCAATATTTCATTTAAATATCGTGGATTTATGTTGGATATTGGATTATGTATTACATGAATGCTTTGTATTAAGTTTCTTTTATTATAAGTGTTCATCATTATAAGATCATCAGACCTGTATATTTATCTGTTTATTATTATATTCTTGTTCCAAAACACCTTTGAGTTTGTTCTGGGAATGCTGACACCATTCTGTTACATGTTTTCCTCATAGGAAGGACAACTAGGAGCTTGAATTGCGTAGGGACATAGACTCAGTTTAGTTGATTAATCACAGGTTAGTTTATTCGTATTTTTGTTCTTTAGTTAGTTTATTCATCAATGAAATAAGAATAGCTTCAATTATCTTTGATTGTTAATTTGTTCTTATTTCAATTGTGTTTGAATTAGTATATATATATATATATATATATATATATATATATATATATAAGTTTTAAATATTAAACAAAATGTATGTGCTTTCTTTATCTACTTCATAAACACTTCCAAAAAACATCTATTTCGCAAGATATCTAGTAAATCTCGCAAAACTGTATATACTTTGTTTATAATCATATGCACATAGTGTTGAAATTACTAAGACAACTGAGAGGGGAGAAGGGGGTGAATCAGTTGTTACTGTGCTTAAACAATATTAAGTCTATTAAACCATTTTTAATCTTTCTCCAAGTGATCATCAATATTTTTTTTTTTTGTTGTAAGTAAGTAATTATATATATAAGGGACTTCAAAGAACCAGACCATAAGTACAAAACTGAGTGTCATCTGGGTTGTAGTTACTGAACTGCTCCAGAAGGAGAAACCAGTTCATCCAACCGGGTAATTCGAACACCTGAGTTCTTATCAGTCTTAAAAAACACAAAGCTGAGCTAACAAAGATGCTAATAGAGGAATAACTATTAAAAAAGAACAACCCCCTATAGGGGTTAGACAATTGGCATATAGTCTGGCACATACTCTGGAAGATAGCCTGGCCATGGCTCCTCTTCAACAGGTGTCCCACTGGTTGCCCATTGCATGTCATCTCCATCGGTGCATGCATCCTTGTTAGTAGCAGTCTCAACGTTTCCCAACAGAATGTGCGGCTGCAAACCGATGACGACCACCTCCTTAACCTCCTGCCGAACCGGTTCCTTGACGACCTCAGCGTCGCCCGACGGAATTTGCTCCTGCTTATCTATGGCCATGACTGCTTCCTTGAACTCCTGCCGAGTCGGCTCCTCAACGTGCTCTGCTGTGCCCTGCTTCCTGAAACTCTCGTTGTCACTTGCGGTGGAGGGCGCTTCTTCTGAAGATGCGGGAGAGGCTTCTTGATAAGTGGAAAGAAGTTGGAGGAGGGTTGAGAGCCTCCCATCCACATGCTATAACCGAAAATGGAGGTCCTCCACTCCTTGACGGAGTTCGAAGACCAAGTCATAAAGGATGGTGAAGTTTTCTCGCCACTGCAAGTCCGTCTTTGAGTTAGAGGACATCGACTCCTTGTTGCAGGTGGCTCGACTATGAGAAGGCATCCCTATGGGTGATTTCATGGAAGAAATATCCGACGCAGGAGGAGGAATGGAGTACCTGGAGTTTGAAGGAGCTATGAGGTGGCACCATGAAGGGCTCAGCCTGGTGTCAATTATGGCTAGGCATTCGAAGCTTGGGACAGGTGAGGTGGAGGGATTGTGAATGGCTAACTCAGGCAGCCGGAGCGGCGAGGATAAAGTTGAAGGTGAACCAGGAGGATAAGCCAAAGCGCGAGGACTTCGAGGATGTCAGGGAGAACCCCTTCGTGGTCTAACTCGCTGGCGTGACATGGTTTGGCCTGGTAAGTGGGAATGGTCTGCCAGATCAAGGGGGAGGACTAGGAGCGACCGGGGGGGCATAAGCACCATGAGCAGACAAGCAGAACCAGGCCGGAGCCGCGGAATGATAACACAAACAAATGGAGTCATTGCACCTGGTGAAATGGAGGTCGAAGGAGCCCGAGTAAATGCCCCTACGATCATCGTAAATACAATTTAATGCAGGAGGGAGTCGACAACAGCTGGCACGAGCCGGGCACATGGCTCGCTGCTTTGCTGGCTCCTCCGCATCTCCTCTGTGCGCCAGGTGGCTGGCCCTAACACCCCATTCGGGTGTTTGTCCACTTCTATAGCTTTGCAGATACATTGATGGAGGATAGGGTGATTCGGAGTGAGGGAAGTGTTGCAGAGGATTTCTGGTCCATCCCAGTTGACCCCTAGATTAGTCAAGTCGTCCGCTACCCGATTCACACTCCTTCTGACGTGAGCATGTAAGACTACCTGATTGGGGTGCACTAACTCTGCGATGGTCTTTAGCCCATGCGAGAGTCTCCATCTTGGTGAAATTTTGTCTGGATCAACTCCGTTTAAAAGTCTACTAAGGAGATTGACGATGATTTGGGAATCGCCTTATACAATTAGCTGAGTGAAGTTGTGATCCTTGGTGAGTGGCGGCCCCCGAGTGAGTGCCCAGAGTTCTGCCACATTGTTTGTGGTGTGACCAAGGGAGCCTACATTAATGAGAATGATGTGCCCGTGGTGATTGCGGAAAACAGTTCCATAACCCGCAGCCCCTGGATTGCCTTTGGAGGCCCCATCAAAATTGAGTTTGATGAAGTCAACCGGAGGGACTGACCAAGAGGAGAGACTGATGGTAGGGGGAGGGGCATAGAGGAGAGGGGAGCGAGGGGGAAGGAGAGATAGCCAGTTCTTTAGGATCATAATTTTTGAGGGATTACTGGTCAGGTCTGTCTCGTTCAAAGGTTGGAGGTTGAGAGTTTCCAGAATGTTGAGGCGACAACGATTTCAATAGTGTTGCCACGGGAGGAAAAAATTCCTGAAGAGTCTTCTATTTATTTCCTTCCAAACCTACCAGAGGATGAAGCCAGGAAGCAGTTGCCAGATACGATTGAGGAGGGGAGAATGAAACACTTGGTCCCTCCAGTTTGTGATAGTGTCGACGATGATGTCTCGAACACAATCCGAGGTGCGCATGACGAGCGCACTTTGGTCCCAAATCTGTGCAGTGTACTAGCAAGAAGTGAGGAGGTGATTCATGGTTTCAATTGTCTCCCCACAGAGTATGCAAATGGAAGGCCCCACAAAGCCTCGTTTGGAGAGGTTGTCCTAGGTCATAATGCTGGAGTGGACCACGAGCCAGAGGAAGAGAGTGATTTTGGGCCAATGTCTGAGGTTCTAGATCTTGCGCCAAACAGCCTGTGTGGGTGCCAGGTTCGGTTGGATCTTGATGTGGTAAGCTTCTCATGTGCTATATGTGCCTCTTGGCCGGTATCCCCATCGAAAAATATCCTCTCCAGTGAGCTTAGGGATTTTTCGTTTGAGCATTTCGTTCTGGTAGGGGCCCAGATCCACGTGGCCATCTAGGTTCATGTTTTCCCTATCAAGATGCCAATGCCGCCAAGTGTTATCTTGTGGGTCGTCCCGCCAATAGTCTGCTACTGTTGTCAGGCCCGCCTGTGTGGCTTGGGTGCTGATGTGCTCAGCCCAGTCCTCGTGGTCCAGAATTGGCCATTGTTGCTAGGAATCTTTCCAAAATAAGGTTGTTTTCCCATTCCTAATTTCCCAGAAGGCATGCTGGGTGACAAGCTGTCTATTCTGCTTAGCCGCTGCCCAAATTAAAGACCTGGGTGTGTCACCATTCCAGCATATGAGATTTTTTTCTGCTACCTTGGGTGCATATTTCTTCCTCCATAAGCATGCCTAGAGGTCCTTGGGTTTCTTAAGCCATCGCCACCATATTTTGGCACTGAGGACTTTGCTCATGATGGCAGGATCTCGTAAGCCAAGGCCTCCTTGCGCTTTAGGCTGACAGAGTTTGTCCCAGCTGACAAGCGCTATTTTCTTTCCTGTGTTGAGACCTTGCCACAGGAAGTTCCTCTGTAAGCTTTTAATAGTTGAGAGTACAAAGTTAGGAGCAACCAACACCGAGAAGATGTAGGTGGGAAGGGCCTGGAGAACAACTTAGAGGAGAGTGAGACGGCTTGGAAAGTTAAGAACTCTGAGGGTCCAGGATGAGAGCTTCTTAGTAAAAGAAGAGAGCAGATGCTCCCAAGAGGAGTTCCGAAGGGCGTTATCGATCAAAGGGATGCCAAGGTATTTGGATGGAAGGGAGCTTCTTTGGAAACCTAAAAGATCAGAGATATGGCCCTGGACAGGGGGGGTGTATTAAAGAAAAAGATTAGGGACTTGTCTTTGTTGCAGTCTAGACCTGAGGCTTCAGAGAAGGTTTGGAGGATCTAGAGAATGGCATTTTCTTCCTGCACTGTTGGGGTGCCCATCAGGAGCGTGTCATACACAAATTGACTATGCGAAATAGGAGGGGAGATGCCATGCAGCGGTAAACCTGCTAGAGTGTTGTTTGCAACTGCCACTTGAATGCTTCGACTAAGACCTTCTGCCATGATTATGAAGAGGAAGGGGGAAAGAGGGTCTCCCTGTCTAATTCCTCTTGAAGGGGTGAAGGGACGAGAGGGGACGCCATTAACAAGGATAGAGAAGAAAGTAGTAGAGGTAAGGTTCAAGATCCACGTCACCCAAAGTTTGTCAAAGCCAAAGGCAAGGAGCAATTCCCTCATATAGTCCCAGCTTATCTTATCAAAGGCTTTAGAGAGATATAATTTAAGGAGCATACCTAGAAATTTAGTTTTCTGCAGAGAGTGAATCACCTCGTGAGAAAGAATAACGCTGTCCAGGATTTGTCTGCCCTCTATGTAGCCAGATTGTTCCGGGGGGATGATAGTAGGTAGAATGGGTTTGAGTCTTCGGGCTATCACCTTTGTTAGAAGTTTATAAATGACATTGCAAAGGGATATAGGTTTGAACTGCTTGGGATGGTGAGCCTACCCCTCTTTGGGAATTAGAGTGAGGAAGGTAGCGTTGAGAGATTGAAGGACCTGTCCAGTAGAACGAGAGTCTTCAATAATTTCCCAGACCTCTACCCTGATCATCGACCAACAGTGGTGAAAAAAATCGCTGGTAAATCCGTCCGGGCCGAGTGTCTTGCCTTTTGGAGTGTCTTGCAGAGCTTGATCTACCTCCTCGATTGTGATGGGCCGAAGTAGAGATGAGTTTTGCTCCCTAGTGATGAGGGCATGCACATCTTGCATTACCTTAGATATGGCTTCCGATCTGTTCGGAGAAGGTTCCATGAGGAGGTTTTTATAATAATCTGTCAGTGTTGCTTCCAGGTCTTCATGTGAGAGAATAGGCTCACAAGGAGTGGAAATTAAGTGCGTGATTCTATTAGAGTGGAGGCGTTGCATGACAGATCTATGGAAGAACTTGGTGTTGCGGTCCCCCTCCTTGAGCCACTGGATGCGCGATTTCTGTCTCCATAGAATCTCTTCCTGTGCTTTTCTGGCCTCCAATTGTTGAGTAGTTATTGTTTCCTGGGCTTTCAACTCATCTGTTAACCCTTGCAGTTGGATCTGGGTTTGAATCGTCTTCATCTGGTCTGATAGATGCCTTTGGGAGTCGAAGATGTTGCCAAAGGTTTGCTTATTCTAGGTTTTGATGAGTTGTTTAAGGTTTTTTAACTTCTGCTGAAATTTGAACATCTTGGAGCCATGGGTAACCTCCGCCTGTCTCCACCAGTCCTGGATCTTAGCTTGGAAGTCTAGATGGTTGAGCCAAAAGTGTTCGAATCGGAATGGTTTTTTCCCCGGTGACGCCGACACTTCCATCCACAGCTGAATGGGCCAGTGATCCGAGCCATGAATATTCAGAATACTTGCCTCCATGGCTATTCCCTCTAGCATAATGGAATCAGAGATTAGGAAGTGATCAAGTTTGCAAGCAATTTGGTGTGATCCAGTTCTTCTATTTGTCCAGGTGAAGGTGCCATTGATAGCTTCCAGGTCGATCAGATTGAGTTTATCTATGAGGCTGTTGAAGTCATTAGTGTCTTGATCTAGGCGCCGTGAGCCCCCTTTTTTCTCCTCCAGATTTTGAATGAGGTTGTAATCGCCCGCTATGGTCCAATGATTGTATCTAGTCAGGTTGGAGAGGTATTCCAGACTCCTGAGGAAGGCCTGTTTGTCCTTTGGGTTGGTTGGGCCATAGACATTGGTTACGTGTCCAGGTTTATTGGATCCTATAAGCCTGTAGTCTGTCGTAATAGACCATTTAGTGGTAATAAAATTCTCTAACAGCACTGTGTTGGGGTTCCATATAATAGCCAGTCCTCCAGTTGTGCCTGTAGCTGCGGTTGAAATTGCTTCCCCTTGCTTCCAACAATAGGGGAGTAGCCTATCAATGTCTTCAGTTGAGCATTTTGTTTCTTGAAGTAGTACTATGTCTAGTTTCTTTGCAAAGATCATATCCCATAGCAATTTTTGCTTTCTACGTCCATTGAGGCCCCTAATATTCCAGGAGATAATCTTCATGATGATGGGGGGGTAGGGAGGGGAGGAAAACTGTCTGAGATGAGATGGATTTGCCCTGAATTGACCATAAAATGGCCTATTTTCTGTATGAGTTTGTTTGTAGACTTTTGGCCTCTTTTCTTGTCATCTTTCTGTGTTTTACTCTGGTTCTTTGATTGACTGCTCTGTATCCCCAAGCCCTTACTAGATCGCGCTGTGGAACCGACGGAGGAGTTGAGAAAAACCTTGTGTACTTTCCATAATTGGTCCCGGGTTATAGTGTACAATTTTTGCTGCCTGTAGGCGTGTTCGAGGTGTTCCAGGTCCACCTCGGCTAGATCTTGCTCTTCTATTTCCATATCAACGTCACTGTCCTCGATCTCCAAGAGATCTTGCTGATCCCCTGCTGTGATTTGTGGGGGGTGATCGACTTCCTTCCCCTGTAGTGGCCGTTCTTCCTCTTGTCCCCTAGAATGGGAGGGGCTATCCAGAGGGAGCTCACTGGGATTTATCTTGGTTGAAGGGTCCTCTGGTTGATCTTGTAATATTGCAAATTTGTTACTAGTAGAGGGATATTTACTTACTTGGTTTTGCTGCTTTCGCCCTGCTTGTCTTCTTTTCCCTCCTGGTTGAATGAAGTCGTCCTTGTCTTTTCCGTGTTCTGGGTTCCCTTCTTTGTGAGCTGCATTGAGGGGGAATTCTCTGAACAGATGTCCATGTTCATGGCATTTTCGACACCTAAAAGGAATGTGTTCGGAGTCGATGGTCTGGATCCAATCTTCGTACTAGTACTCGAGGATGATGGTTCCCGGTAGTGGTTTTTCTATATTCAGGTATACACAAATGCGCGCATAAGAGGTGTATCACCTCTGTTTGGTAGCTTCTGAAGACTTTACATAGATTCCAATGGTATTGTTATACCAGCCAAGACCTCTTCCAGCCAGAACTCTTGGGGGAGAGAGTACAGTCGGATCCACACCGGAGCGTGGGTGAAATATTCCTTTTCAGGGATGAACTTCTCAGTCCAGAATCTTAAGAAGAGTCCTGTTGAGTTGAAAAAGTAAGGTCCCCCATCAAAGATGTGAGTGTGGTCCTCGAGATTGTGCAGTATGATTGTAAAAAAGCCCTTTGAGCCCAGTTGTAATTCATAGTGCCCTTTTGGCTTCTACTAGTACTGTATCCATTTGATTAGATCCCTTTCTGACGGCCATAACCCTAGGAATTTCCCTACGAGGGCATGGTCTCTCATATACTGCTTTTGCTCTTCTATACACGTAGAGTTGACAATGTACTTCGGGGCCTGCGGCGCTTGAGGAATGCATTTTCCAGGGAGCCAAGGTATCGGTGCTGTAGCAAGGGCGACTGTATTTTTCGGGTCGATGTCCATCTCTCGGTCCTTGAAGGTTCCTTCCATGATAAGTGTGGCTCGCAAGTCTGGCGACGACGGCTTAAACCCCTCACCGATGCTTCCATTCGCAGTGGCTTGGCTGTAGGAGGCACCATTCCACCCTCCTTCCTTCTGATTCATGGCCCCAACAGGGCTGGGAGTGTAGCAGTTCGGCTAGAACCCGAAACCCTAATCCGGATAGCAGAGCTCGCGTGACATCTTTTTTCTAAACTCGCTAATGATCACTTATCTCTCATTGTGTATATGCACCAAGTGATCATCAATATTATACAACATATGGACAACATAAATAATGAGCATCAGTCACACATAAGATATACACAGAGACATATTTTCATGAGGAAACCCATAAAGGGAGAAAACCTCTTCTTCTTTGAAACGATAGACAGTCTTTTAAGTTCTGTACATCATCTATAATTGAGCACCAACTCAATGTGAGGCTACTACCTCTGTTTTACAAGCACCGACTTGTTTGAGAGCACCAACTCTCTGGTTTCTCTAGCACCCACTAGAAGGAAGCACCAACTCCCTAAATGTTCTAGCACCAACTAGATTTATACAAGCACCAACTTGTATACAAAAAACTCTTTGTTTTCCCAAGCATCACCCTGCCACCTTGTTTTTCTAGCCACAACTAGATGGAAGATACAAATTCCAATATTCAAGCACCAACTTGAATATCAGAGGACCACAGTCCTCCCTAGCACCACCCTACCTCCCTGATTATGAATACATGATTGAATAAACAACAACACAGATATATCAATTCTTACCACTTCTTCTTTGTTCTGCAAATCTTCTCTGCTTCACTATTCTTCTGTTCTGTTCGTACTTGACTTGACTTGTTGTCTCTCTCTATCTAGTTTTTATTTTTTCTTCTCATGCTCTTTGATATATGCACATTCTATTCTCTTCACCTTTTTCTATTCTGTTCAGCTTTTGTTTCCCCTTTCTGAGTTTGATCTCACGCTATGTATACTGTGGTTTTTCCTTTTTCCCAATTCAACATTTTTCACTCAGAACAACCAACCACGCACAATCACTACATGTTTCTTTTATACACACCACTGAATTCAGTTCCACCTTGAATACCTTGGAAAACAATGTTGCGGCAATTGAATCACTAACCATCCAAGAACCATGATTCAGTTCAGCTTGTTGAATCTTAACTGATCAGTTAATCTTGAAGAGAAACAATAACCCTTTGATCATATTCCTGATTAACCTGCACCATTGGATTACAATTGATGGGTCTTGCGCTTGCTCCATATGCCCACTGGCTGTGACCACAGGCGTAATCAAAATGCCTTTCACATTTTGCATTTCGGAAATCCTGAGGTGAAGAGTCTCGACTCTTCATGTTGCGATCATCAAAAAGGAGCTTAGCTTGGTGCTAGCTCCTCCCTCTCACATGACCATTGGCGGTGACCACACCCTATACCAAAAGGCGTTTTTTCATTTCGCATTTTGGCAATCCTGAGGTGAAGAGTCTCGACTCTTCGTGTTGTGATCGCTGAAAAGGAGCTTAGAAAATGCTAGCTCCTTCATCCAACCTTCGACGATGTGACCTTGTCTATGACCATGGGCCAGACCTTATCACGATTTCGTATATCGCGAGTTGGAAGGTTAGAGCACTTCCTTCTTTTGAATTTCAGTTAGTGAAATTCCAATCGCTCACCATGTGTCCTCTACATCCAATGGTCCACATCATACCTCGATCCAATAGTCCAGATCAATCCTCAATCCGACGGCCTAAATCAGATATCGCATATCGGAGTTCCCACACCATGCTCTGTTGACTCCTCCAATGTGAAGGTCAATGAAATTCCAATCGATCGCCACATGTCCTTGAAGATGGACACTCCTCCTGCTTTCGAGATTTTGTAGGCTCACTTCATATTGCATGTAAAGGTCTTGCTCCGTCTTATGGATCCAATGAAGGTCGATCTTCGGGCCCAGATCTGATGCCTGAGATCTGTTCTCTTCTACTACGCGCTCCTCCTATCTGAGTTTAGATTTGATGGTCATCAAGGATTCTGAATGAGATCCAATGATCATTGTTTCTCTTCTCAGTTGATCTTGCCATTGGCATCATCGTTGCGCTGCTGATCGTCGCGCTGATCCTGCAATCAATGACAAACATGCATACCACGCATACTCTGTCTTCTGTCTGTAAGTATGCCAACAATCTCCTTTTTCTTCTGTCTGTAAATATGCCAACACATAGTCATATTCCTTTTATAATATTTGTAATTATTAAATTTATATCCTTAGTATTATAGCTTTTTAGATTACTTTCCTTTCTTTTGTTATTTTTAGGACTTTAGTTGGTCAATGGAGCCATTAAACCCGTCAGGTCATTTCACTCCAAATAGCTTGGGCTATTTAGACAACCCTGGTCTGGATTTGACCTTCCTTTTGATGGTGTGTCATTTATGCCCGTCAATAGAACACTCCATCATTATCCAAAATTCATCCAACCTTATTGTTCTAGCTCCAGTGTCCTTTTCCCCTACTCTACCCTTGTTGTTCATGCCAAAAACAGAATGTGAAAAACTACCTATTCTCCCCATACAAATATCCTCTATTTTCCAAAGACATATGATCATTCATTCTACCCAATATTGATTGTACTTCAGGCCCACGGTTCCAATAACTATGGGATGTGACTCTCACACCCTCCCTCTTACATGAGTTTAATGATTAGGCTCCCATACACTCAAATAGAAATAGAAGGTTTCCCCAAATGATAATAAAATTAAAAAATATGGGTTTGAATTAATACCTAAAACAATTCCCCCCCTTGGGCCCTTCTTAGACACTCCCTATGCATCCCCTCTCTTGTGTATTAATCAACCCCCATCTATGTCCATATTCCCAACAATTGGTATCACTTTATATTTATTAAAATTTGGAAATACATTTCACATATTACATTGTTTGCCATAGCCATATTCATATATACATTGTGCATTAATTAAACTGGGGATTATAGTGGGGATGTTACATTCCTGATCCCCTATAATTGTGCATCGTCCTCTATGCACAACACCATTCCGAAATAGATGTACAATTTTACATCATAATATTCAGAAAATAAAATTTTGTAATATGTTTACTCTCCAACAACAATTCCAACCACAATCTCTCATTCTTCTCAACTTGCTAACCCAAGGAATGCACCCCCTTCACTGCTCTCTGTCCATTGAGTTGCACCATTATTTTATCAAGGCTAACAATGTAGGTGACCAAAAATTATAAGATGTGGTTTTAGATCTCTAGCTGCCCAAAAAATGAGTCTTGAATTTTTAGCTTTTGTTTTCTTCAAAATTGGAAAAAAATTGTGGGTATTCCTCCCACATAGTTTCTTCATGCTCCCGTGCTGCATCTTCAGAACCGTATTAGTTCCATTGAACCTTTACTATCCATGTGGATTTGTTCCTGAGCACTTTAACAGTCCAAGATGCATACTGGTTCCACCCAGAAATCCCCTTCATTTTCCACCTGGATCACAATCCACACTTATGTGGTTAGACTCAGGCACACATTTCTTTAATAATGACACATGAAATACAATATACACTTGCATGGATGCAGACAATGCTATCATGTATGAAACTGACCCTATTTCCTCTAAGGTTTCAAAACACCCACAATATCTTGTTGTCAACTTTGGACAACAACCCAATCCTATTGAACTTTTTTTTCGCTTTCACTTTCAGAAAAACATGTTCGCCCACTTTAAAATATCTAATAATTGTGTTCTTGTCTACGCAACTTTTCTACTTATCCTGGGAAACCTTTAAATTTTGCCTAATATTTTCCATCTTCTCCATTTCCCAAAACAAATTTGTCCAGATGGTAGCTCTATTTGTTGGGTTATCCCAACTCACTGGTGTGTTACACTTCTTTCCATACAATGCTTCAAATGGGATCATTTTTAATGAGGCTTGATACTCATTATTTTAAGAAAACTTTAATAAGTGGATGTAGTCTTATCACTTTGATGGATAGTCCATTACATACATTATGAGCATGTATTCAATTATTTTTTTGGTCCTCTCTGTTTCCCCATCTGACTTTGGGTGATATGTTGTACTTAAATTTAATTTTTTTCCAAAGCCTTTGAACAAACATTTCCAAAAATTGGATGTAAACTTTGGATCTATGTCTGAAACAATTACCTTGGGCACTCTATGTAGCCTGCCAACTTCTTTCATGTAAATCTTTGCAATGTTTGTTTCCTTGTACACAGTCTTCATAAGAATAAAATGTGCAACTTTTGTTAACTTATCAACCACCATCATGATAGAATCATGTTGCTTCACAGTTTTGGGTAGCTTTGTAATGGAATCAATTGTAATCACTTCTCATTTCCACTCAGGAATGGGTAATGGCTATAACATTCATGCTGGATGTCTACTACATGTCTTCACTTTTTGGCATTCTAGACACCTAGCTATGTAATTAACCACTTCTTTCTTCATTCCTGGCCAAAAGTGTTGGGTTCTTAAAACTGCAATTGTTTTCCGATATCCTGGGTGCCTAGCATATGGCATATTATGCATTGTCCTCAACATTATATTTTTCATATCTCTTGAATTTGGCACATATATTTTTCCTTTGTACATGAGAATTCCATCCTCTTTCAACTCATAATAATTGGATTTTTGTTGTAAAATGTCTTGTTTTAATGTTTCTTTTATTTTTAATTATTACTAATTTGAATTTGTAGCCTCTAAAATTCTATCTGTTAAATCTGTGTTGAACATGTTGATGGCTGAAATATGCATTTCATGATCTCTTCTATTGAGTGCATCAACAACTTGATTTTCTTTGCCTTTGATATGCTTAATTTCAAAGTCATATTCCCTCAGAAATTCCAACCATCTATTTTTTCTAGCATTTAATATTGGTTGTCCAAACAAATGTTTCAAACCATAGTGGTATGTCCTTAGCTCAAACATTCTCCCCATGAGGTAATGTCTCCACATTTTTAATGCATGAACATGGTTGCTAATTCTAAGTCATGTGTAACATAATTCCTCTCATGTTCTTTTAATTTTCTAAACTCATAGCACACCACATGATCCTTTTGAGTGAGGACTCTATCGAGCCTTTCCTTGCACGCATCAGTGCACACCACAAAATCTTCATCTAGATATGAAATCTTTCAAAATTGGCACACTCGTTAAAATGTCTTTAAACTATTGAAAACTCTCTACACACTTGAAAGTCCATTCAAATTTCACTCCCTTCTTTTGCAAAGAAGTGATTAGGCTTGCAATCTTCGAAAAACCTTTTATGAATATTCGGTAATAACCAACAAGACCCATAAATGATCTAAACTCTGTGACATTTCTTGGCGTTGGCCATCCTCTAATGACCTCTATTTTATTGAGGTCAACTATTGTCCCATTTGCTGAAATAATATGCCCCAAGCAATGAATCTTCTTTTGATAAAAGATGCACTTACTTAGTTTGACATACAATTTATGCCCTCTCAAAACTTGCAGCACCATTCTCAAATGTTTCTCATACTCTTCTTTTTTCCTTGAGTAAATGAGAAAATAATCACAAACATGTCCAGGTACTCCCTAAACACTCCATTCATTAGGCACATGAAAACTGTTGGGGCATTTGATAGCCCAAATGACACTATTGTAAATTCATAATGCCCATATTTTGTCCTAAATGATGTCTTGTTGATGTCCTCTTCCTTTATCCTCACTTGATCATAACTTGATCTTAAGTCAATCTTGGGAAAGATCCTTGCACCCTTAAACTGATCAAATAAATCATCAATCCTTGGAAAAGGATATTTTTTCTTTGTGGCAACATTATTCATCTATATGGAATCAATAAATGTCCTTAAGGTTCCATCCTTGTTATTTTAAAAAATAAATGGGGCTCCCAAAGGTGACACACTTGGGGTGTATATACCCCCTTTTCAAAAGTTCTTCAAGTTGCATCTACAACTCTTTCAATTCTGGTGTGCCCATTTTGTAAGGTGTCTTGGACACTGGGGTAGTTCCTGGTACCAAATCAATAGAGAAATCAATGCCTCTCTTTGGTGGAAATCCTAAGATTTCCCCCAAAACATCTTCAAAATCCCTCAAGACTATATGGCCTTCAATACTTGCCACTTTATCCCTAGTTGCCTCTTCCACATGGGATGCAAAATTTTGACATCTTTTCCTGAAACTATTTTTTAGCTGCATGGCTAAAATTTCTCTAACAACTACAACTCTAAGAATGCCTTGAATATTTCCATGTTTCCCTCCCTCATCAAGACAAGTTATAGTCTTGTTGACAACATTGTGTTTTTCCAACCAATCCATGCCAATTAGACAATCATATGAACCCAATAGTATGGTGTTCACATCCACCTTTGTGTTAAGTCCATTCATGTCTATTGGAAAATCTTTAACCAACTCATTGATTTTCCTTTCAGCCTCTGTGGCTAATTGAACTAACCAAGATTTCTTATGCTTACTCCTTTGCAAATGAAATATTTCAACAATGTTATATTTTGTGCAACTATGATTAGCTCCAAAATCAATTAAAATGGCTATGGGTTGGTTATCAATCTTACCTTCCACTTCATTCATGAGGGATTGATACTCTGCTTGCTTCTTTTCCAATGATGCATAAATCCTTGGCATGATTACTCCCATATCTTCAACTATTTTGGCCTCCTGAATGTTGTGAACAATACTCATTCTTTCTCCTTTGTGAGGGAAGTCCCTATATAAGTGTTTTCCCTCACATCCCCAACATTGTACAAATTGTTGTCTTGTGTTCATTTTGGGTTGTCTGTCCTTGTTGATTTGTTTGGGAGTTGTTCTTGAAAAATGGTGGCTTAAAATATTTCTACCTTTTCTCTTTCTTACCCTTCATCTTGTCATTCCAATTCTTTTGGAAGATTGGCCTCCCTTTTCTCTACTCATACAAATACTTTTCTCTCCTTATGGCTTCCTCCAAAGTATTGGGGTTATCATATTTGTATCTTGTCATTATAGAAAGAGGGTAACCCACTCAAAAACCTTTAGATTTTGACCTTCTCATCCTTTATGAAGTCCACATACTTCAGTAATTCAAATAATCTTTTCTCATATTCATACATGGGCATGCTTCCCAACTTAAGTTCAAAGAAATTTTTCATCTTCCTCTCATAGTAATGCCGAGATAAATATTTCTCTTGAAAATATCTGTTGAACTGCCTCCATGAGATATTTTTCTCATCAAGGTGTTTGGATTACTTTAGTTGATCCCACCACATGGATTCCTTTCCTTGCAAGTGGTAGGTTTCAATTCTTGTTTCTACCTTGGAGGGATAATCATGCAACTGGAAATATTTCTTCATTTCCAACATTCGGGTCTTAGCCTCTTCTCCCTTCCTGTGGTCTCCATTGAAAGTAGGTGGCTTGGTTTTCCTGAGTTCACCTTGCAATATGTCTCCCTCGGGCCTTTTCCTTTGTCTCTTAACAAGAGACACACTTGGGCTGCTCCCTAGCCCTAAACTTGCACAAAATCTCCTACTGAATTGCTCTAGGGAATGACAATGCTTGTTCATACTCCTTGATTTCATGTCATTCCCATGTTCATCCCTTCTACTATGGGATTTGGATGATGTCACTTATCTAGCACTAGTTGATTGCTTTGTGCCATAGTCTTTATTGACTTTCCTTTGCAACATATTCAGAATCAAGATTATCTCTTCTTGAGCCTTCATAATCTTCTCATTATCTACCATATAACTCTACACTTCTCTCTGCATGCTTCTCATAGTTACAGGCTCATGCACGTCTCTTCTTCCATTAGACTTTGTCTCAACATTCTCCACGCTAACATGAAACCCTATTAATTCATCTTCATGATTGTAGGACCCTTGGACATATTCCATGGCTTTGGTTCTCATACAAGAAACCAAATTACCTTTCTGTACCTATAAATTTTGGAAAAAAATGTGCATGCAAATAATTTTCTGTTAGAAAAAAATATATACACACAGTTCTGATAAAAATGCATAAATTTTTCTGCTTTCTAATACCACTAGTCGTCTTCTTTTTGTGTTGGATGTAACTTAAGATGCCCAGATCAATTTTCTAGGTTGATAGATGGATTCTCCTCTCTAAGAGATTTCTAACAACTACTTTCTTGCTCAATTCTAATCTTTGAGAAGAAAGTTAAAGTCATTTGAATATTGTTAATTTACCCCTTTTGTACACTTTTCTCCTAGGTACAATTTATCCCAGACACCAACTTTTGTCACTTGTAGAAGTAAATCTCTCAAGAATCGGTGAAAATTTTGTATGAGACATAGATAAAAATGATGACAAGGAATTCATAAAAACTCTCATATTTTCAATTTGATGCTCCAATAAAAATCTAAAACAATTTGGAAATGATAACTTTGTCATTTTTCACCCATTTTTCCAGACTTACAATTTTTAGCCAAATTAATTATCTCCCAAACTGTGCACTTTTTGAAAAACTTCACTAAACCAAAGTTATCTGGCTTGATGAGTATACAAAATGTCGAGTTGTTATCCACAATTTTGGTCATCGTGATGATGTTGTGATAATGTTATGATGATGGAAAATCAAGCTCTTCACTAAGAACACTTTCCTGAGAAAAGTTACATTTGTCTGCCTCCA